>JAOBBB020052670.1:0-14492 GCA_025331005.2 Zoanthus gigantus
CAATCAACATACAGTATGCACAGACACACCGCCGGGGAAATAATTTTTCAGTGTTCTGATTGCCATCAAATCAAATTTTTGCTTTTATTGATTGAGAAAATATTTCAGTGTATAAATCTTACAAGAACTGTATTTCATTAAATTTTATTGAGATTTAAGGTAAAAAATCAAAAGTTCAAAAGTCTCCATATAATCCCTTATAAATCAACACTAATTGGTTCGTGACTGGAGCTTGGGCTACCTGTGATTTGACAAAAGCTTTTTCTGTGCCTCCTGTGCATTCTGGGTAGGGAGTGCTAGAGAGTTGCTTTTCTTCAGTTAAAAGCAATGCTTGATGAATGATTAGTATGAATGATTGCTATTATAAATGCATATTCATTCAAAAAAAAAAATTAAAACCAACTGAGAAAAGCAGAGGGAAATCTGGGATAACTCTCTCATTAAGTCTTTTTGACAGGAATCTTAAATGACTTGTGCATGGAGGATTTTAGTTTTGGTCTGAATTGTAGTTCTACTTGTGCACAGTATCTGTGAGTCATCTTACTGAGACTTCTGATTAATCTTGTCTACATCTTATACATATGCTATTTTAAACTTTTTTCCTGTTCTGAATTTAGCCTTTCTTTATTCTCTCTTATTCTAATCCTACCATGTTTTAATCTGGACCTACTCTTTTCCAATTTTACTCTATCTAAATCTATCTTGTTCTAATCTTACTCTGCCATAATTTTATTTTGTTCTTAAAAGTATTTTAAAGTAAATCCTTATTTGCATAATGTATTCCTGTTAGTAAAAAGCATGACCAGCTGTTCTGCAAACTGACAAAGAAAAGCATCAACAACATTCCACATCACATTGAAAGACATGTAAATGGCAAAAAATTCCAGAAAGCTCTTGCTAAATGTAAGTGAATTGTTTACTAGAACTTTATGACTTCTGTGTATTTTTTTTTGTATCGTTTATAGCCTGCAATGTAGATGCTTGGTCCCTGTGTCAAAGCTGTCAAATTTATTATTGTAAGGCCATTAACAAGCAACTGCAACGTAGATCTAATTTCTTTGTTACAAAATTTATTCAATCAGTAGCTCAAATTTATGCAATGATATGTAGCAGTTCCTTAAAATAAATTGAACACATCCTATAAAGTTATCCAAATACTTAACTTGTATTATGGGGTTTAAAATTGCAACTCATACAGACATGTTTACAATTAAAATTTTCCCCTTTGCAATTAAAATTTGTTGATCAGTCACAAATCCATGTGCTGATGGCCAGTATTAATTTTGCTTTGGTTTGCTGGGAAATAAATGAGGTTATATTATTTTGTGACAACCAAAGGTAACTCTTAATCTTTGTTGATGGTGTCAGGATGACTCAGAAGCATAGTTTCTTGCACCAATTGATGTTTGTTGTAAATCCATTACACTTTTGTGTTTAATATTGACTATTATGTTCAACAGTATTTTATTCACCGCTGCAGAAAGTCCTTCATTAATGTCATTAAAAATGAAATAAAATCGGAGTTTTTAAAAAGACAAAGCCAGCTAAATTTGCAGTCAGAAGTAGAAAGTTTGCAGTTTCAAGTCAACTTGACAGGTCTGGACACATTTGCAAAACATGTGTGGACAAAGTGAAGACAGCTTTTGATAAATAACATGAAGGAAATAAACTCACAGCTCGTAATAATTAATTAAAAAGCTAGTCCACAACCAATAGTATTTGATTCTTATTTTCAGTTAATGCAGGTATTTGGATCATATGTTTCAAAATACCTTGCTCATATCATTTCTTATTGGGATGAAGGGAAAGTGAAAGGTGCCGACATGATTGTAGAGCTGTCATAGATGAGTTGTGAAATATTGATGGAATTGCTGTCTTCACTTTGTCCACACATCTTTTGCAAATGTGTGGACCTGTCAATGAGATGGCAAACATTTTCATTCCAAACTCACAAACCATCAATTTTTTGCCTATCATTAGATGCACGGTTTTTGTTTGATAGGTAAAGAAAAATATTCACTGAGGTGGTTATTTTTGTCATCAGTTAAAAATCTGTGCAATTTCTTTAAAAGATGAGAAGTCACTTGATGATGAGGAAAGTAATGGAGAATCAAATGTGTGGGTTCCTTCTGATTTGGATTCTGATGATGCAGTTGATAATAGAGTGACTACAGATGATGATGATGATAATGAGAGAAAAAGTAGCTTGCTAGAACCTGAGGAGAATTATGAAGAGAGAAGAAACTCAAAGCATAATGGTTTGTGACCACTTCAACATCAATAGATATATTGATGTAGATATATATTATGTAATTCTTTTAATTATTATTGGTTGGTAAGTTGGTGGGAAAGTGATAGGTAGTTTGGCTTATAGTTAGATTGGTAGCTAGCAAAATAGGTTACTCTATGAAAGGTGGATAGTTCGGGTGGAAGGTGATAGGTAGTTAGGTTGGTTGGCTAAAAGGTTGCTTGGTTAGTTGGTTAATAGGTAGGTAGGTTGATTGGTTAATAGGTAGGTAGGTTGATTGGTGAATAGGTAGGTAGGTAGGTTGGTGAATAGGTAGGTAGGTAGGTTGATTGGTTAATAAGTAGGTAGGTTGGTTGGTGAATAGGTAGGTAGGTAGGTTGGTTGGTTAATAGGTAGGTAGGTTGATTGGTTAATAGGTAGGTAGGTTGATTGGTGAATAGGTAGGTAGGTTAGTTGGTTAATTTGTAGGTAGGTTGATTGGTCAAAAGGTAGGTAGGTTGATTGGTTAATAGGTAGGTAGGTTGATTGGTTAATAGGTAGGTAGGTTGGTTGGTTAATAGGTACGTAGGTTGGTTAATTGGTAATTAAGCAGAAACGCTTCATGACAGAAAGAATATGTAAAGTTCTGCTGTCTTGTGTTTTGAACTTGGTATGAAATTCAACTGCCATAACGTGGGATTCCATTACTGCACGCAGTGTCCAGTGATGAAATGGAAACAATGGGGCTCGATCTGTTTTAAAAACAAGTAACCCATAATAATTATTTTTGGTATTTTTTATTGAGATAGCACAAAACTTGAAAAGGTTAGCCCAACTTTTTCAAGTTTCTAACATTTTCATCCTTGCCATTCTTAGCAACAAAATGACACGAAACAGAATGAGCGTCTTAATATAGTCTCAAATAATAAACCTAAACCATTATTTTGGGAACTCAGTTAAAGGCAACACATATTTGGGATTTTAAAAAGATGCTTTGATTATTTGGCGTTGCAGAGGAAAGTGTTCAAAATAGTTCAAAAGGTGAAAGAAAGCATGAAGAGAAGAAGAAGATTGCAAAATTATTAGCAAGGGGTCAAAAACGAAGCTCAAAGGTGAGCTTAAACAGAAAAACAAACTAATCTTAAATGATACAGAATTTATTTCGATAAATTGTTTGTCTAAGTCAGATTGTTATATTGTTTTCTCCGATGTTTATCAGGATCTTCAGATGAAGATAGGTGTTGCGTAAGAAGTTAAATGTAAGGACTGCGGGTGTGCTATGTTCGACAAACAGCACTTGCTCTGAGAACTAGAAAATAAGAGCATAAGAAAGCTTTGTTTATTTTCGACTGGAAGCCTATTATTGATTATTGTGCTAAAACCAACCATTACCATCCCTAGTGTGTACAAAGTTTGCAAATTCCACCACAGGCAGCCCAAGCTCAGTTTGTGTGGTATAAGTGTTAGTAACGACATTTTGAAAATTTTATAAAACTTTGTATTGCGGTTGATCGTAAAGAAACACTCAAATGGTAAAATGAACTGGAAACCAACATACTTTAAAGCTTATAAAGTTGTTTGTTTGTTGTTTTTTTTTTTGGCCATAGAGCGGGTTTTGAGTTCTCTGGACAAAAGAATTTTGATGATTTCCTTTGTTTGGGACACCAACATGGCTGCTATGTTTATTGTCTTTTGTGTCTCTTGGGATTGTGTGAAAACAAAGAATAGCAGTTAACTACAGTCTGGATCACAACATCAGAGAAAAACAATGTAATTACGTTAAACTTTTGAATCTTTATTCCTTGTAGGAAAGTCGTGACGAAACAGCACCATCACCAGAGAAGAAAAGGAAACCAGAAAGCAAGAAACAAATATTAAAACATAAAAGGACCTTGTCTAAAAAACCCAAACAAATGAAGAAAAGCTGAAATTAAATTTAAATTCGCTGAAATCACTCAGAAAAATAAAACGTTCACTTCTTGGTTGTGATTTAATAAAAATCAGTTTGGTTTGTGTTGTTTATATCATCGTCATCGCATCATCATCCTGTATCATCATGCATCATCAATATCATAATATTTAGAATAATAGATACTTTATTAAAACAACATAGCAGCCATGAAGCTGAATTGCGTATTTCCAAAATAAAAAGATTAAATCTCTCCGAGATCATTTTCAAGTCTAAAAAAAAACGAATTTGAATTTGCATTTTAAGTAAAATAAAATCACACATGGGAATGTGAAAAGCGATAAAATATGGAAATACGTACTAAGCGTTACTAAAGGTGAGTGATAAAAATTTAAAAAATTTTAAAAAATATAAAAGAAAACACAATAAAACAGTAAGAACATATCAAATATTTGATATGTTCTTACTGTTTTATTGTCTCAAGACAAGACGAACAATATACGAATAGTCACTAATAGTGCTCTCAAAGTTAGAAAGAATAGCCAAAACATGCTGAACTGAATGGCTGCCTTAAAAGATTTTTATCAACCGACTAACTTTTCAACGGCCATTTTTTAGGGTTTTATATCTGCTGTTCCAAAAGTTAGAGCAAATAGCACCAATCATTTCTACTTATCAAGACAAATAAAATCAATGGTCACTTTATAGAGTTTCAAAAGTTAGAATGAATAACACCAATCATTTCTACTTATCAAGACAAATAAAATCAATGGTCACTTTATAGAGTTTCATCAGCTGGTTCAAAAGTTAGAATGAATAACACCAATCAATTTTACTCATCAAGACAAGTAAAATGAATGGTCACTTTATAGGGTTTCATCAACTGGTTCAAAAGTTAGAATGAATAACACCAATCAATTTTACTCATCAAGACAAATAAAATGAATGGTCACTTTATAGGGTTTCATCAACTGGTTCAAAAGTTAGAATGAATAACAACAATCATTTTTACTCATCAAGACAAACAAAATAAATTGTCACTTTCTAGGGTTTCTTCAACTGCTCCAAATATTAGGTTGAACAACACCACTCATTTCTACTCTTCAACTAACAACTGAACAAAACGAATGGTCACTTTTTAAATAAATTTTTGTACTATATACCGTACTTTCTACCGACCAAAGATGGAATGAGAGAAGAACAAAAAGAAAAAGACATCTTATTATAATTAACGGAAGAAACAATTTGTTGTTGTACACACATTATAAGAGGACTCTCCGCGCGCTCTGATTGGTCAAAACCCAACGTTTCATAAAAGTATGAAACATATAAAAAAAGCGTGTTTTATTGTTTTTCACTACTTGCAGCTTCTAGAATCTACATTATCAAGGAAATAAAGAAGCCTAACTGCGGCTTATGTTTTCTACATTTTCTATTTTTCAAGTGCCCATCGTGTTTTACCCGACAGTCTAATACACGGAGACTTGCTTGCACTCATGCAGAATGGAGCTAGGTTCCTCTATAAGGAAGTATATGAATGCTGCTATTAAAGTCTGATGTCATTTTCCTTTTATAATTCTTTCATGAACTTTAAAAGAATCGTCGAAGTTCATTTAGCTCATATCCACATTGCTGTTGGTGAGACTCTTAACTAAACAAAAGCCATGGATCACTTTTGGACAAGTGCGATACATCAACAGCAACAAGGAAACTATGGATATTCTTATCCTCCTCGTTATATCCAATATCACCAACAGCAACAGCATAAGCGTGACTCTCATCCGAGGATCGAGGCACATTCAGTTGTCAGGACAAGCATCCAAGAGGTAAATATCAACGAAACCTCGTCAACATTTCATGCCCTCGACTACCCCAGTGCCTCAGCCATTTATGAAACTTCGGTCATTCCTCTCAATGAAGAAATTGAATATTCAGTCAAAGTTGTTGAAAATTTCATCAAATGCTTCCAGCCGAACGGTACGTGCCTCCTGCCGCTTAACTATATTTTATTTAGTTCCGGCTCACATTTGCAGGGTATGAAAAAATCCTATAAGTCACAATATGCTATTTCTGCGTGTGCTCCTTACCTGAATGTAAAATAGATTCGTGGAGAAAGGTTAAACTTGCTCTTGCTTGTGCTCTTGTTCTTTTTCTTACTTCCGCTTTTGATCTTCAGTGTTCTTGTTCTTGATTTGGGTTTTGTTCTTACTATTCCTCAAGATTGCTCAGATTGCTCTTGCTCTTGTTTTTCATCTTTTTCTCTTTTGTTTTTCTTTTCTTTTTCTTGTTCTTGGTCTTTCTCTTGCTCTTGCTGTTGTTCTTGCTGTTGCTGTTGCTGTTGTTCTTGCTGTTGCTGTTGCTGTTGTTCTTGCTCTTGCTCTTGCTCTTGACCTTGCTCTTGCTCTTGCTCTTGCTCTTGCTCTTGTTCTTTCTTTTGTTTTGGTTCTTGCTCTTGTTCTTCTTGTTTTTGTTCTTGCTCTTTAGTCAGTGTTCTTACTCTAACTATTGCTGTCGCTCTTTCTCATTCTCTTGCTTTTTTTCTTGTTTTTGCTCTTGCTCTTGCTCCTTATTGTCTTGCTGAGCTTTGTTTTTGCTCTTCTTTTTGTTCTTGCTTTTACTGTATGTAGATTTTGTTCTTGTGCTTTTTTTTTTCTTTATAACACAAGTAATTATGTCAGTAAAGCCTTAAGCTTCTCCAGAGTAGATAACTGTTCCATGATCCAACTCAGTAAAGTAAACAAGCCCATGTTTGCAAACTGAAAACAAATCTTAAAAATATAATTTATGCGTGCTTCTCTGTTCTCACTTTATTCATGAGATGAATGCACTATTGCACCTTTTAAGCATGACCTCTCATTATAAAATAAATAAAATATTTCTTCATCTCCTACTAGTACTAATGATGTTCACATCACCCAGCTTTCCTTCCCTCACTTTCAAAAAAAAAAGATTTCAGTTATGTTTAATGCAGCACTACTCCATTTCCTAAAGTTGCATTATGCTCCGGTGATAATTTTACCAATTTGCCATTAAATCGGCTTTAGGTGGCAAACATATTTTATTGACACTTTGGTTAATGATTTACTTCTTGATCTCCTAAAATTGTCTCGGCTGACCAATTAATGAATATAAGTTACTATCACAAAAACATAGTTTCTGTTTTATAGTTTTTGACACTGAACACTGTCTCATATCCCAATATAATCTTTAAAAACCTCGAATTTTCTTCTAAAAATCCCGATGTACGTATCTCTTTTTTTTATGTCGAAATAATCACATAATTTGCATAAAATGCAGGGCTCCTGAGTGGCTGTGGTGAAATTACATGGAAACACTTTCAAACTGATACAAAATGATCATTTTTTTCTAGAAAAGTGGTCCATCTCCTTTCATATTTCTCTTTCAAAGAAACAGTAACGAAAGTAAGCAGTCTGAAGAGTTTTTGACGTTTCACTTGCCACAACCTATGGCTAGAGACCAAAACATGACATTACTACTGCTTGCACAAAAGCATCTGGCAAAGTAACATTTGAAGCAACAATAAATTATATTTAACACTAAATAAAGCTTCTAAAAACCACTCAAGTTTGTTTTTGTTGTAGTTTAAATTTTCTAAAAATCCCGTTTGGCTCTAAAAATCCTAAAAAATCTGGATATAACCTACTAAATTGACTAGTATATTGATGAAACAGCTGGCGTTCAAAGTTGAAAAGGTCGAAGGTTGGATTTGTTTTATCGCATAAACATTAGATTGACTCGTGACTTATGCTTTTTCAGGCATTTTTGATTATCGTTGAAAGGAAATATCGTTATTTTTAGAATCTAGCTTGACTCTTTTTTGCAGTAAAAAACAAAAAACGGTAGAAATGGGAACAATTTTATTAGGTTTATATAGAGTTACTGAATCATGCGGTATTTCACGCTTCGCCGCTTTGTGTATGCATCCGGAGCTCGTTGATCGCAAATCAAAGTTTGAGATATAGGATTCTAGGTAAAATTAAACAATTTAGAACAAAAATTACTGAAATGTACTCCCTAAACAAAAACATGCACAAAACCTTGCCAACATAATTTTGCAGTGGCGCTTATAAACATGTTTCTTTACCTTTCTGAAATGAAAACAAAGACACAAAAAATTAATAGACGGTCAAAATTGATGGAAGTAGACTCAGTACGGAGCCAACTTTGTTTTGGCTTCGATATTGGGCAGTAAAAACACATTTGCGTCAATGAGGAAATGAATTCCGCGTTTTTCCAGTTAACCAATGAGAGATTGGAAATATATATAAAAAAGTGGCTTTAATGCATTCACTGATTCAGATACTAAATTTGGAGTCTGCAAGGGAAATACCCGGTTGAAATATAAGATTAAAGAAAGAAATATACATCTTTAGTCAGTAGTATACTATCAGCGCTTGTGAAAAAGGATCATTTTACTGCAGCCAACCTAGCAAAAACTGAAATTGAAAACGAAGAAATTAATACTGTCACCACTAAGGATCAATGTCTGGCGATCTTTTAACTTTGCTGTTAGAAGTCTTAGGTGAGCAAACCAGTTGATGATATGAGCCCTAAACTTGTTTTTTGTTTTTTTTTTTTTTGCAACTTTGGTTTGGTAAATTTGTGAAAATAAGACAAAAACATAACAATAAATATACATTATCAGTGAATCTGTGATACTTTGCACTTTCAGTTTTTTAAAAACATTTTGCACTTTCGCATTTGAATATTCATGGTGAAACAGCTTCGTTTACCGTTTCTTAAAAATTGCCGCAAGTATATCTGCATAAAGAAAATAGCAGAAGCTACAAGAATATTAGCCATGACATTTTTAAACAGCGGGACTTCTGTATGAGAGTATGTCAACAATACTCAACAGGTACGAACCCACAAATCGTGTGGTATTGTTATTCATGCCGAGAACTGAAACTCGCTTAATTTGCATTTGCGTTCAATCAATCAATCAATCAATCAATCTTTATTTCAGAATTACCATTACAGATAATTCCAAAAATAAAATATCTTAATTCCTTTTAGGCTTAAAAGCAAATAAGGAGGTAAAAATTTACCAGCAGTTGGCCGAATTTCAGTTCTCTTTCATATTAAAACGGATGAAAATTTAATATTGTTTAGACTAGCTGAGATGGCACTGGTGCAGTGTCCATCGCTTCAAGCTAACTACATTTCCGTTCACTACGGTAAAGCTTATTTAGCAGTCTTCATTATCGGAAGAAGCTTTTAAAAACGTTTACAGTTGTCTGGAACGCAAGTAAAGTCCGGGCTTACTCAAGAACGGTGGAAACGCGGTAAACATTCTAAAAGTGATGTTAACTTATAAGTACTTCCTCAGTCGTTCAATCTGCTGGGTTGTTCAGTGATGATTTGAATTGACTGTCGTTGTTGGCAAGTCAGTACTAAGACTAAGTCAGTATTAAAACAGTAGTTGGCACTTTTTCAAATTCGCAACCAGACACTAATCTCTTTTATAATATTGATACGACCCTACACACGTTCTGATTGGTCAAAAACCCATGTTTTATCAGAGTATAAGCGTGTTATATATTTTTTTTTTCGACGTGTAGAATCTATATTATAAAGCAAATTAATAAGCCTAATGAATAATCCCTGTAAAACACTCCGGGCATTTTAAAACACTCGAGAAATGTAGAAAACACTCGCCTGCGGCACTAGTGTTGTTTTTAACATTTTTCTCGTATTCTGAAATGCCCGTCGTGTTTTATCACAGTCTAATACACGGCTTAGACTTCTTTAGTTGTTAAATGGGGGTAGCGAATGATCCTTTAAAAAACGAAAGTCTCGGCAAAATAGAGTCAGTTCTCGAAATCTCGTAATATTTTTTGCCATGTCTCGAAGTCTCGTATCTATTGTGACTTTCTACGTCTCGGAGTCTCGGATTTTCCTCCGATTTTTGGTGTCGTAAAGCCTCGATCTCGGATTATTCATTGCTTTCAAAAGTCTCGGCCTCGGATTTGAAAAAGGCCATCTCGGCGTCTCGGTCAATCTCGGGTTAAATATACCTTAATGTTAGTTTGTTACTGATGTCAAACGATACTTATCGAAAGCGAAACTCGAATCTCATTTTCCAAGCGTTTTTAAATTTTGTTAGTTTCTGGCGGATAATCGACAGGTTATGAGTTTTTTTAAAGTCCATCATTTAAAAAATGATGCTCATTTATAAAAATGATTGCTGCAAATTTACAAACTTAGGCGAAATAACACAAAACGTCCCCAGCGGAAAAGAAGCGGAAAAAAAGTAAAGCTCTCCAAATATGGTGGTAGAAAACGCATGTGCCCAGAGGTTTGACGGGAAATGTTACCATATTTAGAAACATTGATGTCATGTTTTGGGATTGACCAATCAGCAAACGCCATTACCAGATAAAGCTCCCAGTTATCATTGCGCGGTTTTAGTTTTCAGGAGGCAGTCGTGGAGGTGTGTGTTGTGTCGAAGTGGTTTTCGTTTTATCAACAAATCGCCAATTCTTTCTGTAGAAACATCGAAATTTCGACTGCAATACTGAGAAACATAATTTGTAACGACTTTGTGACCGATTAAGGAAGATTATTTACGAACCTGGTAGGTAAAGATGGAATTTGACCAAGGTGGTTCTTTCGAATCAGGTATGTAGTCGCTAAGATAAATTGTGCGCGGAAAAATTTTCTACACATTGTAAAATTTCATTTATCATAAATTTTAAGGTTTGTAATTTTAACTTAGGAAATTTTGCTGGTTTTAATTCGTAGTCCAAGTCAGCTTGTCCGTTTCAAACAAATGAAAGCGACATGTGTTGTTTTCTTGTAACTACGTTGGTCACGGCTTGGGCGCATGGTTTGTGGTTTTTAACTTGAATAATTCCGGTATTAAACTAGGTTTGTGATGGGAAGTTAAAATTGAAATGTACGGGATTTTTCAAGTTATTATCTTCTTCGAGTGAACTTTGTACTTGCATTACTAAAGCGGAACATTTGACAATCGTTTTTGAAAGTTGTTTCATGCAAGGCTTTTGTCTGCTGGTAAGATAATCCGAACAATAGCTTTACCCGTTCTTATCGAATAACCTCGAACCGTGAAGCCGCTTTAGGAGAGTTTTGATATTAAAGTAATGTTTTTAAAAAAAGATATAGTGTCGTTAGTACAATATGAAGTCTCGTGATTGAGAAAGTTATGGCCGAAAGTTGCGGGTGCGTTTTAGCAGCGTTTTAGTTATATATTAATACATGTACAGGTTTTCTGTTTTTTTTAATGGGCTATCAGAGTTTGCTATGCAATTTTTGCTTTGTCATTTCCGATTTTCTTTACTGTTTTAGTTAAAGTTTGTTGTTTAGATGCACAGTTATTTTCACATACTTGACTACAGAATACCTTGCAACTATCTGTAATTCATTAATTTGACAGTATTTGTGAGGAAACGTGTGTATTTTTTTCGTTGGACAGACAATGATGGAAGAGAACAAAATACTCTTGATTTCCTCAACACGAACCAGAGTGTCAGTGGTAAGGATATTTCCTTATTATATTTTTTATATTTATCAATACAGTTATCAACAAAGACGTGAAAATTGATCGCACAAAAAGTTTTCTGATTACTTGGCGCTAAAATTATTTACATTTGCAATTCGATGAAATTCATATTGTTAAAATCTAAGATCTGTAGAATCATATGTAGATTGCTGGTTTATTTTGAGTTTTTACTTGACAGTTGTCGAAATGAACAATTACGTTAAGCTTTGTGTTTTGACGAAATTGTGAACCAGTTTTGTATGTCGAGATTATTGAATATTTAGTGTATTTTGCCTTAGCTACTCGATTACTTGGTGAAAAGAGGTGGCTTTTTAGTTGTTTACTTTTAAGTTTTAAAAAGAAAACAATAAGAGAAATAATAGATTTCACCCGAACCAGCATAAACGTCTACGTATTCTAAAAGTACGAGAAAATTGTTGGTTTAAAATCGTTGTAGCAAAGAATCGAGTCATTTGCTGGTTAAACAGTGCTTGTATCACTGTTGTGTTTGGCTCCTTTCAAATTTTCGTTTTCTTATATATGTTAAAAGTATTTTCAGTTTGAAAAGTTTTGCATGACGTATTTCAACTACGGAACTGTATCAGACAAGTTCAAAAGCTATAAATAAAATATGATTTTCTTTGGGTAAAATGCTTTATAAAAATTTTTAAGATGGTCGAACTCTAAAGCACTTAAGTTGGCAGATAGTGACATTAAGAGGAAATATTTCATTGGCAATGCTTTATGACATGTGTTTTATTATTGACGAAAGCCATATCTTGGTATTCCAGTTATTAGTAACAAGAGCTGCCTTCTAGAAGACCCCCAAACTGATTTTATTGTATCCTTCTGTTTTGACCTTCGGTCACTGTTTGCTGTTAAAGGGAAACTACATTTAATTGGGAACTAAGAATGTCTTTTCTATACAAATTCCTTGTTCTGTGTAACTCGTGACAAGGTTAGTTCTACCTAAGCTAACTAAAAGACTGTGTGCTGTATTTTTTTTCAGAAATGCAAATGGCAGATCAACAATTAAACCTGGGTTTTGATTTCCTTTCACCTCTGGCTCCAGCATTTTGTGATCATAGTCTTGTGCCTTCTCCAATGCTGTCTGACCAGAATCTAACTTCAACAAGTGTATGTGATAATGGTGTTCCATCACCTCACTCTGAGATCTTGGAGAGTTTGGCTTCGTCTCCTTTATTATCACCATCTCCTGTCTCTGTTGCATCACCTTACTCCACTGAATCAGGCATTGAAGATGATGCAGATATGGAAGATTGTAGTGTAATTGATATGATGCAAACTGACTTCCATGATGGATCTGTGAATCTTTTTATTGATGTACCTTTGTGCTCAACTACTACTTTGCCGTTAACCTCCCAACCTGTGTCTGCTCCACTTTCACCAAGTAATCCAAAGTCAAGAAGCTCTACTTCATCAAGACAGCACAGCAGAGGTTCAAGCCAAGAAAAGACAACTGCTAGGTTGGCATCAGTACAACAAGAACTTGAAAACCTAATAAACAAAGTTACCTCCTCCCACAAGCCGTCAATAAAAACTGAAGGATTTTCAATCTGTTGTGCACCTATGGTAAATGCTGTAACTGGCCTTGAACCATTCAGTAATAATTGTCCAGTTTCTGTTGGTACTTGTACCAGTCAGGATCAAGTCTTGTTGTCCAATGCTGTAACTGTAAACACTGCAGCTGTAACCACATCACCAAACAACCTTGTTTCCTCTGTAGTAACAAAAACCGTGGCATCCAGTCTACAGAATGCTTGTGTGGTTGGGAAGGTTGCTGAAACTCCAAAACTGGTGATTTTGGAAGAACCTGAGGAGGTAAAGCTAGTTATTTTGTGATGGTTTTCAAATTATTATTTTAGTCTTTTCAGAGTCTTAGTAAAAACACTTTTGTGTGCTATGTAATCCATGCATGTTCGTAAGAATTTTTTATTGGAAAGTTTTTAAAGATCTTGTTTTATGAAAGTAATGGATGTCATTGTCACATAATTTAAATAAAATATTCATTTTATATAAATGTTGATTACCTTTTAGAATTATCGTGCTAGATATGAGAGTGAAGGTTGCAGAGGACCTATTCACGGCACATCTGAAAACTCTTTCCCAACCATTAAGGTATGTTCTGTTTTATGACAACTGTACATTGTTAAGTAACTTTAAATAATTAGTAATAATAATAATAATAATAATAATACAGGCCTCAAACTCTCAAATATTAGACACACTGCCATTTTGGCCTTGGGATTTTGTCAAAAATAGGGCACCAAAGCCATACCAAACGTTTTTTCAAGAGCAAATGCAAAACCCAAGAAAGTTAGTAATTGTTGTGTAAAATATTTGTATTGACAGTGTGTTTTAGAGAACACAAGGTGGTGGTATTCGTATATAAACTACATAACAGTAATTTAAACCGGGTGGCACCAGGATTTGTTTGTGTTCTTTATTTGATCATCACCTCAGGTAATATTAATAAAAAATACCTTAAGTGGAAAGGGGCAGGTTATTCGTGGTCATAAATCAAGCACAACTCTAGGGGAATTACAACAACTGCCTTGTGGCCATCGTAGATTTCAAGCTGTGATAATAATAATAGTATTGTTGAGTCTTGGATCAATAGCTACAGTGGCATATATACATTTTATCTATGGAGAATGTTTTCAGCAGAACAGACAGGCCACCAACAAGAATTTGTTCTAACAATTTCAGTTTCACTATTTCCATCATAATTTATTGTTTAACCCTTTCAGTCCCAGTCAGTTTTAACACCCAACTTCTCCTTACATAACATACACAAAATAAGACACTTGGTA
>JAOBBB020052742.1:0-14491 GCA_025331005.2 Zoanthus gigantus
CTCCTCTTTCAGTCAGAGATCCAAAATGGTTGCCAGTGCCGGCAAAGCGAAACTATCAGAGGTTTTTTCATAACAAACTTAAAGGAAATTAAGTTCTTGAAACTCAAAAAATAATTGTCCGTTTTACTGGAGATAAAAAGTATTTTCCACGATGCCTAAAATATTGTTTCCGTATCTGGCAAGCATTTTCGAACTTCGTATATTTTTCCCTTTCCAAGGTCATATTTTACTTTCCTGTGAAAATCGGGTAAGTGTTAGTGTCGAGCCCTGCGTGCTTCGTATATCGTCTTTCTCTTTGGTAAGATGGAAAAAAATAATTTTATAAAAGAAATAAAACAGGTTAGTATTTACCAAAGCAACCGATATCGCGAGCTCTGATTGGATCTCGTAACTCGCGATATCCACGACTATTAGTTGATTTTGAGGCGGAAGTCAAAATAACAGGAAGTGCGCGTGCTAAAAGTACATTTTTATCCCATTATTTTGGCAAATACTAAACAACTATCCCCCTCAGGGTCAATGCCTAGTGCTATAGATATATACCTCGACGCTTTGCGTCTCGGTGTTAATCCACCACAATTCACTTCCTCTTTGGGGGATAGTTGTTAATTATCCGTGCCTCCATAACCTGGTGAAAACTTCAGCAAAGTTTGGGAGAATTCTCGAGCAGGCTAACGCTGATTTGCTCTCGAATTCTCCTAAACGTTCGCCTCGATTTTCACTAGGCTATGTAGGCACGGAGAACATGTTTTATTTCTTAAGCGTAATAGGGAGAAAGGTCAAAAGAAAATGGTGGGGCATTCTTTTTTTCTCAAAGTCCCCGACATAACGCCGAGGACATACTCAGCTATTTCTTATTCCCTCAAGAAAATCACCTTAACGTCGAGATCCGGGTTATCTCGCCTTAACAAAATGACTTTTAGCTACAGAACAACAAGAATTTAGATGTAAAGTTCTTATTACTATCATACCACGAGTTCGCTGTCTCCTTTAGGCTGACACATTTTGATAACGCCGCAGTTGCATTAGCGACGCCATCTTTAATGATTGGCATGACATATTTCATCTGTGTACTGTCCTGCTCGCTCACTTTCTCGCAAAGAACTGTAAAAAGAAAAGAAAAGCACTCCGAATGAATATCAATTAAAATACAGTACAGCCGAAATGCTTGTGCAATGGGGCTGGTACTTCGTCAGAGAAAGTGAAAATCTTGAGAAGTCTTGTAACTTCTTAAAGAGCCTATAACGTTTTTTTAAATTTCTTTATCAAAAAGTACACAGTTTTAAAACGACATCCCAGAAAACATTTTTAGATTTGAACAAAACGCGAAGTTTTTGAGAGTTTTAAAAACGAATAAAACTCTACATATATTTGGTCAACTTCTTTCTGACCGTGATGTATATTAGGGGAAAAGCATTCAATTTAGGAGACGGGATCGGAAGATCATTGGAATTTATCTATACTTATGATATTGCATCTCTTTGCAACACTTATCCAGGCATTTTTTTCTGCACTACAAGAAGCAGGATTCCTTAATGTACGTCACAATCCTTGACGATTGGTGTGCCAAAATGGCGCTGGTTTTTCTTGATTTTAAAAATTCGTAAAAAATTCGCCTTTTGTTCAAATCAAAAACAATTTCGGGGATGTCCTTTTAAAATTATGTACTTTTGTACAAAGAAATTAAAAAAAAAACATTATGGGCATATTAAGAGTTAACGAGACTTCCCAAGATTTTCAGTTTCTCTAACGAAGGCACTTTAAACAAGTGATAAGCACCCGCTCCAGTTAGCCAATCGGATGGCAAAGATTCTCAATTATAATTATTTAAAATAATTACCATTTAACTGTTTCACAGTTGTGATGGCGGATTGATGGCGATTGGCTCCCTTGGTTATCTCTTCTTTGAACTTTAATAGAGACTCGGCGTCCTCAACTGATTTAGGTAGCAAAAAAAAGATTAGCAAAATAATTTATTGGTAAACTTGAAATTCGCTATAATGTGATGTTGATGACGGCGTTGATGGTGATAATGAAAGCGATGATGATAATAATGATGGCGATGGTTGTCATAATGATGATAACAACTTTGATGGTGATAATGATAGTGATGATTATAAAGATGATGGTGATGGCAATCTGATTCGATTAGTTCGCTATTTTCAGATTTCCAGTATCTATTTTCCGAACTCTATTATATAGATCAATTGTAACATGAACATCTAAAAGATACAAATAAACTATTTTGTCGTTTGTCGTTGTAGTTGATAAGGTTGATAACCATAGTGCTGATGGTGTCAATGATGATGGCACTAATTGATGAAAATGATGATCTTAGCGATGATGATAATGATGATGGCGTTGACAGTGATGATTACAATGATGATGGTGTTGATGGAAACGATAATGATGATGGCGTTGGTGGTGATTGTGATGATGATGACCACGGAGTTGATGGGGAAGATGATGATGTTGGTGGTGGCGACGATGATGATGGTGTTAATGGGATGACGATAGCATTGGTGATGATGATGAAAATGATGGTGGTGTTGATAGCGAAAATGATAACGATAGTAGCGTTGGTTGTGGCGATGACGATGGCGTTGATGGTGAAAATGATGATGGTGGCGATGATGATGGCGGTAATGACAATGATGATACTGATTGTAAAAAATGTTAGGCCTGTACCTTGTTCTTTTATTTCCATCGCTTTCGGTAGAAGTTCCTCGGGCGCCTAATCAAAAATTTTTCTTGATTAAAAAAAAATGACTTAACAGAACCATGTGGGACTTTCTGAAGCACTGATGGAAAAACCAACCAAGATGGGAGCCTAGGGGATAACCTGGTAAACTCTCATAATTTATAATTTCTGAAACGCTTTTTCAGGTACAAATACACCTAAAGGTGAATACTTCATGACGTTGTTTTTACAAATTTCGGTAATAACAAAAATAAATAACATTTAAGTTTAAAACGTAGTGAGTCCTCAAGTGCACAAAGAGATAAAACATTCAATGAAAGGGGGTATGAGAATTTCTTTGATCCAAAATTGACAAATATTTTGTCGAAGGGAATAGAAATAGGGTTGCAGTTTAAATATGAAGCTCAATAAAACTTAAATAAAGTGAATACTGTCTATTTATCAGTTTTACCTTGTAAGATGGGAAGTTGATTTTGTTTAGAAGCGTCATGACGGAGGAGCCTCCATCGGTGTTCTCGAGATTCTCCAGACGGTGAACAGATAAATCACACACTGTGTTTCCCGCCCTGACGATCGACATCAAATACAAACTTAATATATAAATAGACATAATTAAACCTTATCTGCCTAATTAAATGCACAAGAAATCTCCACCATCAACAGGATCATCACTATCTCCACCATCAACAGGATCATCATCACCACCACCATCATCATCATCACTATCTCCACCATCAACAGGATCATTACTATCTCCACCATCAACAGGATCATCACTATCTCCACCATCAACAGGATCATCACTATCTCCACCATCAACAGGATCATAACTATCTCTACCATTAACAGGATCATCATCACAACCACCAGCATTATCATTTCTGACTTTGCAGCACAAACACGATTGTAGCTGAATACGATATAAATTTATTACATACAACTAATGTAATCGGTATTTGCTACAAATAATCCATGTAAACTGAAATATAAGAGATAAAAAACTGCAACTTTTAGTAGCAATTGAGTGCATTGCAAACAGCTGAGTACAGTCTGGTCCTGCGGCAACTTTTCATTACGTGAATGTTTTAACTATTCTTTATCTATCGTCAGGTAGGATTCCAGTACCTCACTAAATTACTAATCTGGTGTTTCACTAAATCACTACGATTTTTAAAAATATTTTTTCAATATATAATAATAACACTAATAATAATAATAATCATAATAATAATAATAATAATAATGACTTTATTTTGGTGTAAGTCTTATTAAGCTGACCAAAAGCCTACTGATTGGGGACACCATCTTTACCACTCTAAGGTGGACGGAGACTTTTCACATGACAGACAAAAACACATAAACACAGTTATGTCTCCGAAGGGCCTACGGTTTAACGTCCTTATCCGAGAAGACACGATAGCCTAACTATTTGCAGATGTTAGATCAAAGGCAGCACCTCCTCCTCAATTATTTTAAGACCCCGAGTGTTGGTCCGGCCGGGAATCGAACCTGAGCCTCCTGCACGATAGACTGGCGCCTCACCAACTAGGCTAAACAGACGGCGGTATTTACATCAGCACATGTAATATACTTTAATTCTTGGTTGATATACAGAGCACCAAAACAGCAAGTCTTATTTCTTCAGTAGTAGAACTAAAAAAAACTTTAAATCTAAAGCACTAACATTCCAGAAGATGCTGACTGCAGACGATCAAGAGGTATAGCTGCAAACTCTTGCACCTGATGTGACACAGAATCTAACAGCTGGTCTGTTAGTGCCTTCACATCACCTTCGTGACTGCACACTTTTTCCTGAATATACCGCAACGTCTGTGATTCCAAAAGAAACAATACATGAACAGAGGTAAACACCAGCTTCCTACAAATAGATATCTTAAGACATAACTAGATTGCTGCTAAAATAAATTGCAAAACAGTTACTGTTCATCAGCAAAATACCTATATAAATTGTGTGCAATTCTACAGGAGAGGGAGGATGCACTGAATCGAGCAAAATGGAGAGTGGGAGTTGGAGAGGTCGCTGTTACAGGGGGTAAAAAATCTGGCCACCCCCGTTTACGGGGATAAACCCGGATCAAAATTGGATATGATGATGATGATTGTAGAAGGTAATATAAAATATTATACAAGGTATTCCATGCATGGATAATTAAAAAGAAAAAAGAAATTTAATATTGGACTCTGATCATTTTCAATATTAAATGGCCATTATAAAAGGTAATATAAAATATTATACCAGGTTTATTAAAAAAAATAATAATGAACCTAGTATCTTACATTGCTGCTCGATATATTTCTTACCTCTTCAGTTTGTTTAGACAAATCATTTTTGATACGCGAGTTTTGCTTTACCAGCGCCTGGATCAACATCTGGTTTGTTTGCTGAAAGAAGAGTTTGAAACATTAAACGACAAAAAAAATCATACGGTCCCCTTGTAAAACTGGAATCATTAAATATTTAGATACTTGACATGTAAGCAATTCATACGTTGGCGTGTGATAATTGATAAACATTTGATGAACAGATGCTGAACTTTGTTAAGGAGGTGCTGGGCTTCAAAAACCTTCGTTAGGACTAGGTTTTGAACCGCAAAACATTCCGATGTAACTGTCAGGATGACTGCAGAAGTTGATCTTACACATGTCGAAAACATGACATGAAGTGCTCAATTTCTTATTGTTGCGGTACTGCTTGCATCAACTCAGAAACAGTGGATTAAGATAAAACAGATCTTCAGACACAAGATACAGATCGTCTGACACAGGATGCAGATCTTCAGACACAAGATTCAGATCTTCTGACACAAGATACAGATCTTCTGACACAAGATACAGATCTTCAGATACAAGATACAGATCTTCAGACACAAGATACAGAACTTCAGATACAAGAGACAGATCTTCAGACACAAGATACAGATTTTCAGACATAGAAACTTTGATGTTAATAAAATAAATGCAAACAGAAAACCAAGGAGGAATGTAATTCACAATAATTATCTCACCGATTGAAAACAGTCATAAGGAACACGATTTGTCCTCACCTCAGCATATACTTTGCAAAATGTTGATCAAAATTCCCCATGAGGCTCACACGAAAAGCAACGTTTCTTTTCAGAAATTATATCACTGTACAATTTTTTTGACATGATAAAAATTTCCACTCCAACGTCTCTGCAATAGTCTTATAAATACAATTTCATTCAAATAGTTTCAAAAATCAACAACGAAAACCACACATTAAATGGAAGTGCAATGACTTCACTTTTCAGTGATGTGGCGACCTCATTGTAAAAACAAAATTCAATAAAGCTGGACATTACTTAACGTTACATGAATACAGATAGCGATATGTTTGCAAATAAAATACAGCAATAAAAAAGGGGCAACTTCACCACGGAAGCAAGGCAACTACACCATGCAAACGGGGTGAATTCACTTTTCATTTATGGTGCGACAGCACCGTCATCCATTATCCGGCTTGCGTTCGAGCTCATCCTGTTGTGTTGGCTACGAACAGCATATGTCTTTGTAATAAATGACACTGAAGTCGCTCCATAGTGAATTCGCCCCATAAATGAAAAATGAAGTCGCATCAAATGAACTCAGATATGAAATGTCTTAATTCTTTGACTGCTATAGAAAGGAATGTGCATTCTGATGGTTGTAAAATCGGTTTAATGTACGAAACTTACAACTAATTTCTCAAAATCCTTGATTTTCCTGTGCTTAGCTTCAAGGATCTCTAGGGCAGTTTGTTTTTCTTTTTTCTGGCTCTCAAGTTCCTCCAAAGCCTGATGGATAAACTTCAGTGACGCATCAGATGCAACAACTTCCAGTTCACTCTGCCACAATGTTCTGACAGGTAAATAGTAAAGCAACTTAAATGTAAGAAGGTAGTCAAAGAAAACACAAGAATGGAAGGAGTGCGCAAGTGGTGACACGGGGGGAGAAGTGAACAAGAGGTGAAGACAGGGGGAAGGAGTGAACAAGTGATGAAGACACGGGGAAGAGTGAGCAAGTGGTGAAAACACAGGGGGAGAAGTGAACAAAAGGTGAAGACAGGTGGAAGGAGTGAGCAAGTGGTGAAGACACAGGGGGGAGTTAGGAAGTGGTGAAGACACAGGGGGAGGAGTGAGCAAGTGGTGAAGACACAGGAGGAGAAGTGAACAAGTGGTAAAGACACAGAGGGAGGAGTGAGCAAGTGGTAAAGACACAGGGGGAGAAGTGGACAAGTGGTGAAGACACAGGGGGAGGAATGATCAAATGGTAAAAGACATAGGGAGAAGAAATGAGCAAGTAGACCATTTGCCACTAGTTAGGAGGCATGGTATAAAAATTTCAATTACCCTAAGGTTATTATTGTTAGCGACTATAAAATTTTGCGATTTTGTCTAAGAAAGAATTAGTTATAACTAATTTTAGCGAATTTCACATTTATCAGATGAAATTACATATTCAGGAACACAACAAAGTGTGTTGACCTATGCATCCACACCAAAAGTAGCAGAAAAAAATTACGTATTAATGGTAGAAAAGGAATCCTCGCCAGGAAGAGTTGACTTAGCCTCTAGGACAGCCACAATTCCCGCCCTCTCCCAGCCTTTCTTGACAATTGCCCGGCCTTCAGGAGATGTCAGATGATGCACAAGGACACAAGCTACTGTGCATGCAGCAGCTTGATGGCAGTAAGGAAGAGATCAATTTCAATTTTGTCGATTCCTTCCCATTATGCAACTGTGTGTGAATCTCTGAATAATACGTTATGAATTGATTCTTTGAGATCAGTGTCAGCATCTCCTTGTTCGACCACTGCTTTGGATTTTGGGAAACACAAAATCCTTCAGGAATGGAAAATCCACGAGGTTAGCAAGCTATGGTCTTGCCCTGGTAAAAATTTACCATGAACGGTAATGACAGATGTCAGTGTTATGTTTCTCTTATCTTCCGACTGCAAAATAAGAACTGGGCGTTTGATCACCGCTCAATATAAGCTTTGCAGGAATTTCATTCTCTTTGACCTGTTTATTAATGTCTCTCAGAAACGTCTAATGGAATTCAAAGTAGAGCCCAATAGGCTCAGGTAGGCGAGATGTTGTTCCTGCTCCTCGTTTTAGCTTCATACGTCAAAAACTTGAAGTTACACTGGAGCATGGCAAATCAAACTTCGGAAGCTGTATCAGTAAAGGATCGCTACTAATCCTAAGGCCTTGGGAGTTGTGCATACCACATGAATGTTGAGAACTCTGACTCGGCTCCTTATGGCTTTGAGAAACTATCAACAACTTTGAGTCTAGCTCAAGAAGAAAGGGTGGTCTCCCACATGTCTGTCTCGAGACATAAACACCTCTTGACTTGTTTTTTATCCGAAGTTAAATTATAGAGTGAAGAGGGGACGATAATGAAATAGATGATGTAGAAATCGTGGAACATAACTAATAATCTTTTTATTTTAAATTTAATATTAATCTTTAATTAAAATCACCTTGCAGCATAAAATCCTGAATTACTTGAATTTTTACAATTTTGATAAAAATAAAAATTAATATGCTAAATCACAATATACAAAGACACTATAATAGTTAATTAAATATTCAAAATATGTACAATAAATAAAATTTGCGAGTTGATGCATTAATAAAAGAGTTTTTAAATCTGTTTATCCGGGAAAGGGTGAACAGTTCTCAACTGATATGGTTTAGTATTAGCAGGTGGTAGTAGGTTGTACAGCTTGTGATCATGGTTGCATGATATTTCAGTGAAAAGCTTCTTGCACAGTTGAAGTCATCTTTCTTTGAGTGTAACAACAATGAAGCATACAAGAAACAGAAGACAACTTGTATCATCATTCATTAAGGTTTGAAATGGATTTCAATGCAATTCTTAATTTGTTTCTTTATTACGTGGAGGAAGGGGTATAGGGGGGTAAAACTTTTATTTTAGCGCTAACTAATTTGAGTGAGTACTAAATATTAGTGATTTTTAAAAAATCGCTAACATTAGTAGCCGCTAAAAATAGTAACCTTTAAGCTTTTCAATAAAAGGCATTGCTATAGATAGAGACATCATAACTCATATCTTCTCATAAACCTCGCCTCATTTCCCTTCTCAGCTTTCCCTTTCGCCTTCCCTCACATAATGTCACATCACCTAATCTTGCCTCGCCTCACCTCAGTTCCCCTCACCTTCTCTTGCGTCACCTCATCTTCCTTCTCAGCTTTCCCTTGTAATGTCACCTCAGTTTTCCTCACCTTCTCTTGTGTCACCTCATCTTCCTTCTCAGCTTTCCCTTGTAATGTCACCTCAGTTCCCCTCACCTTCTTATTCGTCACCTCATCTTCCTTCTCAGCTTTCCCTTGTAATGTCACATCAGTTCCCCTCACCTTCTCTTGCGTCACCTCATCTTCCTTCTCAGCTTTCCCTTGTAATGTCACATCAGTTCCCCTCACCTTCTCTTTCGTCACCTCATCTTCCTTCTCAGCTTTCCCTTACATTGTCTTAACTCAGCCCACCATCCACACCTCACTTCACCTTTCGCTGCATCAGTTCACAGGTCCTCTAATCAACTAATTCTACCTTATCCTTTCTCATGCTAACTAATCATGTCAAACGTCATCTCAGATCAACAACAATAAAAACATTTACATCAATTACTGGAATTTGGATAAAGATCGAATAAATAACTCGACGTTGCAATTGGGGAGAGGTTTGAAAACCCCTCTCTCAATAAGAAGAGGGGGCTCAGACACGCATTGTCGCACACATCACGTCACTGAAGATGATTGACAGCTGCCTGTCACATAACACACCCCATCACGTGACAGGTTGTTAGTTGCCTGATGAAGACTGTGTGATACGGTCGCAACATCGAGTTGTTTGTTTGATCTTTAAATTCCAGTAATTGATTTAAATGGGTTTTTTTGTTGTTAATCTTACTCTACTGGATGACTGAAAACATTCATTTGTCATCACAGATCCTTTCCATAGGTTTATCCCCAATTTAATTCTTCCTTGTTTTATTTGTTTTAATAACAGTCAAGTATTTAAACTACTGAAATTAAAAACCAGCGATTTTTCAAACCTAGCAAGTTCAAGATCCTGTGGTGCATCTGTGTAAATTGATGCAAGTTTGGCTTCCATTTGCTGCCGAAGAGCGTCAAGTTCCTTTTGAGCTTTCCATGCTTCATTTTGCGCTCGCTCGGACTCAATAAACTGTCTAAAATCAGCAGCTTGCCCTTCCTTGATTGAAGCAAAATATGATAATTAATGCATCATTTACATTTCATTTCTTAATTTACATTAACATATTTTAAAATTATTCACTATAAGTATTGTAAAGTGATGCTAAAAACATCAGCTCATTACACTACTTACAACAAGGTCGGTTGAGTTAACCTAAAAACTCTTCACTGCTGTTTTTATTTTCAAATACTAATTACAAAATAAGCCAGAAATAATGCAAGCTCTGATTGGCTTAGTTCCGTTTTATAATAAAAATGAATAGAAATCACGCGATGATGTCACGCCACGCAAGAGAAGTATTTCAGAAGGATGGAAGTGAAGTAACTTTCTAAAAGGAATAACAGTATCGCTTGTGTTTCTAGACAAGAATAGAAACGGTATGACGTGTAGAACACTCGAAAAGTAGAGATTAAACTCGGCTTTGCCTCGTTTCCCCTCAACACTTTCCTCGTGTTCTCCTACGTTATAGTATTTTGTATTATTGACTAGAAACACGCACGATGCTGTCTTATTATATAAGTTTAAAACAATGCCCAATGATCACTAACGAGTTCTTCAGCCACTCTTTACAGCAATATGGAAGAAACAATAACCTCATGACCCGACAGAGGGCTTCATCGTGAAGATTCCAAAGAAAGGAGCTCTGAGCAACTGTAACAACTGGAAAGGAACCATACTTCTGTTTGTCCACAGCAAGATCCTAGCCAAGCTCATCCTTAGGTGGATCTCTGAAGCACTAGATCAGCGACTGAGAAAAGAACAAGCAGGTTTTCTGAAAGGGGCGAGGTTGCACAGACCAGATGTTCACCTTGCACAATTTCGTATGGCAGAGACAGCTGTACATCAACAATGTGGATTTTGAGTACAGCCCCATGACCAAGCTAAGAATGTATAAAACTGCGTACTTCCTATCTACTGTATGTCTCAGAATGCTGGTAGATGACTGAAAGCAACCTCAACAAACTGTCAACCTTCCACACCAAGAATCTACGAAGAATCGTACACATGTTCTGGCCCAAGACCATTTACAACCAACAACTTCTCGCCTCCTACTGTAAAACAGAACAGACACCATCATTATGCGATTCTGTAGGGCAGTGGTTTTAAATATCATCATTGCACAACTTGAAGCAGAAAATATTTAAAGATACCTCTTTATCTTGCAATTTTCAATTATCAACAATATTTTTGGTAAAACTGGTTTACTTTTTTATTTTCACTTGAGAATAACAACATTTTGCGACAACAACACTTTATGACTTAAGCCACAAAACAAGAAATTTTAAAGTGCCATAGTGAAATGAAGATTCAACCAAATTAATCAAGTTTTGCAGTTGAAGCGCTTTAAATTCTATGATAAATATATTTAAGCAGAAAAAAAGTTTTACTGTATATTGATTGCTATGCTCACAACCTTACCTCAATAAGCTGATGAACACTTTGCAGGAGTGTTGGAGGAGACGAAGTATCTGTCAATCTGCTATTTTCATACTTAAATCTGTTCATGAAGAGAAAGACTACCATTTGTGCATGAGTTTGTCCAGTAAAACTTTGTTACAAAATATATCAACAAACATCATTTCATGAGCATAACATATCTATGACAGCATTGCTATGACTAGGTCCCAGGTTCAAACTTTTACTCTGCTGACGTTGAACATTTGTGTGATCTTCACTTCCTCTAAGCCTGACTCCATACTTATAACTTCAGAAAAATGAGAATCAGTTTGTAATGAGGGCTAACCTGGGATTGATTAGGATCCCATCCAGAGGAAAGAAAAAACGCCAGCCAACTTACAAGAGCTAAAAAGCTAAATCCTTTACGAGTCCCATGGAGCCGGAGCTTATCTCCGTTTTCTGTAGTGTTAAGCAGATGAGAGTTTTTGACTCCCCCTGGATGGGACACCAATCCATCGCAGGTTAGCTCCCAGCAGACCCTGGTACTCATTTACCTACCCCGGAAGGATGGAAAGCTGAGTTGGCTTAGGCAGAAAAGAGGTCGCACAAATATTCGAATCTTGGCAAAGCTGGGATCGAACTGGGAACCTTGTGGTTGGAAAGCAGAGATCTTACCAACTGCGCCAACCACGCCCACATTGCGATGAGTACAAGCTCATACGATCCACAAGGCTTGCAAATGGATTAAGAGTAGCAAGTATAAATTAATAGCAAAAAACATTATATCAAATTTCACCCGTTTGCTTTTTCTTTAATGTAAGTCATTCTTCAAGAATTCATAAATTTCTTTTAAATCCAAGAGATATATTAAAAAAAATTCTTTAAATCATTATATTATAATGTGTTTGTTATAAACTTAATTGATTTATCATAGATCTTAAAACTGCTTTTTTAATTCTCTAATTACCTCCGCCAAGAAGGTAATGTTTTTGGCAGGGTTTGTTTGTTTTTACGTTTGTTTGTTAGCAACATAATTCAAAAACTTATGGACAGATTTTGATGAAATTTTCAGAAAATGTTGGAAATGGGACGAGAAAGAAGAACTGATTAAATTTTGGTGATAATCGGGATAGCAATCTGAATCCAGGAATCTTTTAAAGGATTCTTTAGCATTGCGAGATAGGGCTATTTTCAACTTATGTATATATAATTCCATAATAAATAATCAGACTGATTAATACTGACAATAGGTCATTGGGTTGTGTTAAAGAGTTAATCAGTTCTTCCTTGCGTTATTGACAAACTGTCAGATTACAACTAAGCTAGCATTGTTTTTATAACTATTGTTTCCACATTTTCATGTCTACATGTATTTTGTTTTCCACAACACCGAATCACAATATGCTTGGCGGAGGTCTGCACTCTCGGAGGGCTTTTCTAGTTTTGCAATGTTTACAGTTAAGCGCATGTTATTGTATTTTGTTGTAAATGACCCCCGCCCCTGGCTCCCTTATCGGCAACAAATTTTTTAACACAAACCTGTTGGCAGTGAGCTTCAGGGCTTTCTGTCGAATATCATACTGCAAAAAAACGAAGAGTATGAAGCATAAATACATAAGAAAATTTTTTTAATGTTACAACAGGATGGGTGTACATACAGCTTTAGTTATTCTGCTGAAAGGACAACTTATCTACGTAATCTATGCTGAGATGTTAAACTCAATGGCCGATTTAAAACATCGTCACGAATCGGCTCAATTTTACAATGGTGAAAAATATTGTCATGAATCGGCTCATTCAGTATGGCAGCCCTTTCCCGGAATAGGAATTAAACAGTCTTATTCAAAAAGCAATTCCAGAGAAATCTAAAATTGGAAGAAAATATGGTCTGAAAAATCTCAAAGGTAAGAAAAAAAAAATTTTGAAGTATCAATTTGACAGTTACATTCATATGAATAGTCGCTGGTGTATTCTCAGCATTAGTTGTTTCAATAAATTCAATAATTTCAATAATTGTTTAGTATCAAAAAAAGTTCTTTTTGTTCTTTTGTTTCTTCTTCAGAGATTTCTACTAAAACAATTAGAATACTCGCTCTCAATTTCTATTGCTAATCGATAGAATGACTCGGGCTTCGCCCTTGTCATTCTATCAGGCGATAGAAATTTCGAGCTCGTAAAATTCTAATTGTTAAATATAAAAATGGAAGAGCTTCCAGGTAAAACATATTTGTAAAAGTCAGCCATTAGATATATGTCAATGTATGTAAAGTAAATTACACTGCAAAATAAATTACCTTCATATATTCATCAGAATCGCGATTTAAACCTTTTAAAATCCTCTTTACCTAAAAAATGGAAAATAAAGTTAGTTAAATAAATACATTTAGTAGCTACTACATACTGTTTTACAAACTATCGTATCTACTGTAATCAAAGCTACAAAAAATAAATCAAAGGCATCCTATGGTATGGTAAGCTCCTTGAGCAAAGATAAACCAAGATAGCTACTAGCACGATTGTGCTATACACACTTGACGTTTATCGTTATAGCCACATCCCACAAGCATTGCGCTTTTACTACATCATATGTTCTCTTTGGGAAACTGAGTCTGTGTGCTAGATGCTAGATGTAGGTTGATGAGGCCTAGAAATCTCAAAACAGCTGCTAATAAGATCTAGCGAAGGTAACTAGCCGGCTCAGGAGTAAGCCCTGGCGTTCTGCTACACGAACAGTGTATTAATTTTGATTATCCATATACCTGACGACGCCGTTCCACCAACTTTCTAATCTCTGTTGGTAAAATTCCCGGTTCAAGGTCAGGCTCAGGAAGTTCTACATTCAATTCATCTTCGTCCATCTTGGAATTAAAAAAAAATAATAATATAAGTTTAAGGAGAACTGAATGCTAACCAATTTTTGTTTGAATCTATTGGTATAGTAGATTAACTCCGTGAAGAGTTTTTTAAAATTAAAGTCAAATTACATTGAGAAATTAAATATAGAAACTAAGAAAACTCTCTAGAAAAGGTTTTATAGTACCGTGGTCGCAAGTGAGATTGTCTGCGGTATGGTATGACGTAGGTTACGATATTCAGAGCTTAAATATGGCAGTGTGCTTCGAAATCTTG
>JAOBBB020052807.1:0-14491 GCA_025331005.2 Zoanthus gigantus
TCTAATAATCTATATTTTTAAAACGAATGTTTAAGAAGTCAGAAGATTACTTACAAATCGATAAATGCACGTGGTTAATTTGAACCTTTCTAAATAAATTATCTAACTTTTTTGAACGCATTTTGGTTTGGCGTGCTTGGATAAGCTGTCATCTCAAACCATCGGACAAGATCTGGTAAATAAGTCAGCGAAAATTTCTCTAATCGGGAATGGTTTGGTCGTCGAAGACTTTTTGTGGTTCTTCCATTGCGACGGCATTCCGACATGCGACTTGAGTTTGTGTGTTCTTACCTATAGTTACCCGACTTTAGTTCACACCACAGCTTTCACAACCTGAAACGCTGAAACGCTCAAATGAACACGTGAGCGAACACGTGACTGAAAAAATAAGGTTTCGCCGCTGACTGCATAGTATTTCGTGTTCAAAATTGCCAATATCGCCCACTGAAAAATCGACTCTTGTCACGAATAGTAATGCTGCTCGCCTGACGGCTACGCAGCAATAAGGCCTTTCATTCCAATTCCTGAGAAAGTGTTCTTTTTTCAGCTCATGGGAAACTGGCTCGAAAACAAAAAGTTACTCAAGTTTCCATGCTGCATAATCTTTTATTGATTAATTTACTCAAAATTGATAATAGCAATCCTTCTTTCTTGTTCTTCAAAACTAAACGTTAAGCATGTATGGTACATACATTTTAGTATACGTGTGTGCAATAGGATGACCAAAAGGTTAATTTATGTAAAAGACGATGCAGAGTATGCTTTCAAGGATTCTCAGGTTCAAGAGTGAAAATTATTTGATGTCCATTAATTTCTTCATGGCACTGGTAACAGCAAGCAATGGATAAACTTATTATGTTTTTACTTTAAATTGTTTTGTGTTTATGATTCACACACCTGAGGAGATGCCTCGCTATAGTTCGTCTGTCAACGATATTTCCTGAGGTAGGGAGAAGTACTGGATCCTCCATCACCGTGTTCATTATAGGATCTAAAAACTCGTCAGGGGGCTGAAAAACAAAGTAAAACGTTTGATTGTTGGTTTGTCTTGCTGTTACTGTTTATTTTGCACGCGAAACACTTGCTTAGTTAAGTTAGTGTAAAAGAGAGTACACTTGGATAGACAAGACCAGACCATGTTTGATGTGGTTTCCGGAGATACACCTGAACTTCTTGTATTAATATCTGTGACTGTCTATCATATATCTCAACATATTTTTACTCTGATCGTAGCAATATAAAAACAAACTCGAATTGTGAATCTCATGCCTATTTCAATGCGATGGACCCATATTCTAGAAACCTGTTAAATTTCTAGTACGTTATTGACAACTCAAGTTAGTTGTAAAATGATCTGACGAAGTGCAAAAGCTCAAAACGCTGCCTTTTTACATGAGAGATGATGATGGAACCTATCCTAAAAACTGAAAAACTGACTTTGTTCTGTTATCCCAGTACGCTGAGGGGACGGAAACACAGACTGAAATTGACACATTGAGAATCATTGCTCGTTTTTCAATTACCCTTCTGTTCATCACGGGTTTGACTAGAAGATTGCAATTTATGATCTTTATTTCATCCTGTGTACCTTTCGTCGCCTACATATCGATCTACACCCAGTCTTTCCCAACACTGTAATACACTTAACATTCTATATATTTATCTGTACTATAACTATAACGTGATTACCTAATGTGATTTATCTCTTAGATCAGAGTATTCACTTGTCACGGTTGGCTTGTGCATTATATAATCGTCTGCGTGCAAAAACACGATCTATTAACAACGTTCCTTTCTGTCATTTTTTGAAGTTTATTGAATACAACAAGTTGTATACAAATTGCGACAGATAAGCAGTGCCGAATGGAGGATGTAGTTACCGATTAAGAAATACATTAAGGGTGATGTGAATTTGCAGGTTTACCAATTTTATTGACGCACATTTGGCGACAAAATGTGGCACTTCGTGAGTAATGTTAATAACTAAAAGTAATCACAGATTAGTGAAGTGTGTTCGACTTAACGAATTAAGAGGTACTCGTTACTAAAATTTATGGATTTATTATGTTAATAAACATATTTTCTCAAAATATGCAACACTGTGTTAGATCAGAACTGTTAAAGATAAAATTTCATTGGCTGACGCGGGAATTCCACTTTAAATTTCACGCCAATATTTCTAATACGGTAGATTACATCAATCCGGTAATCGTGGTGATGCTTTGTTCAAATGAAGTAAAATAAAAAAGTTCATTTTCAATGGCTTTCAACAGGAAATACAACTGTAAATCACTACTTTCAAAACCAGGCACAAAACTACGCATCAAATCAAAGTGGATAATAAGCACAATTATCTTCCCTAGAAAACACATTATTTCACTTTCTGATATTTTCAATAGTTCCATTGATATTTTTTCGACTGCTACAATTCCACGACTTGTCAAGGAAATAATGTTCACTAGGGAATGGAATGAAGGTCTACATACAAAATCGTTCTAAAAACTTGGCATCAAATCAAGCGGAAACGAAACATTTCTTACGTAGAAAACACAAAGCAACATAACTTTTTCAGATGTTCATGATCAACAGCTTGGTTCAAAGTTTTCGCTACTGCTTCAAACAATTAATTTTACAAACTTCCATTTTAATACTTTCAAATATAAAAGTTAAAAAATAAAAAGTGTGACAACAAAAAACGTCGATGGCAGAAGTAATGGTCTGCATTGGTCATCATGCCACCAATGGTTATGGTTGCCGAAATGTAGCAATATTCGATGGTACTCAACTATGTTCGATATGTTACATACACTGGAAATAAAACCCAAATATATTCAATTATATATTCAGCTTGGAAATGACTATAGAAGAAATGTTCGTGTTGACACAAGCTTCTTTTTCTCAGAAGAGAAAACTTCTGAGTCCCTAACGGGAATCGAACCCATGACTGTTGGAAAGGAAAGACTGTTGTAAGGGGAAAGTGAGTAAACAGAGGAGCCGGATACAGCTTTGAAATTCCTTGCCAGTATATTTTTTATGGGGACATTCAATGTCTCTGCCTTGGCTAAAATCGAAACTTGAGTGCCTTGGCTACAGTGTTGTGCTGACAACATTGTAATTCTAGTCACAAGGGCATGTGCATGTAAGTGGTATTTTGAAATATAAATGGACGTGGATGATGACAAAACAAACATTGAAAGATGCTGTTTCCCCCCTAGAAATCTTTACCTGTTTCCTTCCTAGAACATCTTTACTTGTTTATCCCCTAGAACATCTTTACTTGTTTATCCCCTAGAACATCTTTACCTGTTTCCCCCCTAGAACATTTTTACTTGTTTATCCCCTAGAACATCTTTACCTCTTTATCCCTAGAACATCTTTACCTCTTTATCCCTAGAACATCTTTACCTCTTTACCCCTAGAACATCTTTACCCCTAGAACATCTTTACCTTTCTATTCCCTAAAACATTTTACCTGTTTATCCCCTAAAATATTCTTACCTGTTTATTCCTGAGAACAATATTTACCTTTTTATCCCCTCGAAGATCAATTTTACCATTTTATCATTTCACTTGTTTTTTATTTTACTGTTCTGCTCTCAATGTTTATCTCAGAAAGATAATCTTCTTAACTTGCAATCGTTTTGAAATAAACTGTAAACTTAACACGAAATTACCTGCTTATCTCTAAGTACACTCTTTTTATGTTTTAATTCTGAAGAGATTTCTTGTTGCTGGCTCTGCAATGACTGAGCTTCCTCTTTGATTTGATTTTCTTGTAGTCCAGCAGCTCTCCATTCGTTCTCTAGGGCTGTAATTTCTACCTGTGGGAGAAGCAAGTAAAAGAATCATATTAAAGGAAAACTGAATACTAAAACTAACCTATTTTTCTTTGAATCTATTGGTATAGTCAAATTACATCGAGAAATTCATTACAGAAACTTAGAAAACTCTCTAGAAAAGGTTTGATACCGTGGTCGATGAGATTGTCAGAGCTATGGTACGATGTAGGTTACGATATTCAGAGCTTAAATATGGCAGTGTGCTTCGAAATCTTGATATTCTTTGGACGATCGATCTATCTCTTGGGAAGTTGTTTTTCTTTTATAGTAGCCAAAAGCCGCACAGTAACCATGTTTTCCCTCATTTTAATCATTCTAGAATCGTAACTTATGTCATAAACAAACGCTGACATCACAAATTGAGCCGCCGATCAAATCTTGTCGATTCATTACAAAACATCAAATCTTTGTTTGAACTGCTCGGCTAACAGCTTTAAAAAAACTTCATATAGTTGTTCTACTATGCCTAAATATTCAAACGATCAAAAGTCAATTTTAGGGTTCAGTTCTCATTTAATACTGCCTTAATGAATATTTAATTATTCCACCACCAAGATCTACGATATAATTAATTACAGTTTGATATAGTTAATATAGGTACAGATACAGGATATTTACAAGACGGTTCAAAAAGAAACTATATGGCTTATTGTTTTTAAACTGCCTTTTAGTTTGTATTGATTGTCTACATTATCATTGAGTAAGAATGTGAATACCGAATGCAAAGTATGCTAATATCAATATCAAATACGTTCAGTTCAGATGCAGAATAATTCCAAATTTCTAACATAAGTCTTGAGATCGGCTTTTAAAGTTTTCAGCATTGGACTTAGTTCAGTTTTAAAATAAGCAGGATCCACATTTTTGGACTCTGATAAACAATAGTGAATTTCTTAAGTAATGTAAAAGTGCAGTGCTTGTGGGATGTGGCTATAAAGATGAACTCAAGTATAGATATCACAAACGTGCAAGTAGCTAGTGAAAAATAATTAACAGTTGATATGGCAGTGAACAGACATTTATTTATTACTATAGATCTATTACTACCTACCTGGAACACACCAATTTTTTCGTCATATCTGGGAAGTTTGTCCTTTTGTTCTTGAACAGCTTTCTCCATTGGAGGTACTTTCTGTATTAACATAACAAGAGTAAGGATACAGTGAAATAAACTCATATCCCACATGCATAATGATGATACTCAATACTTATACACTAACAGTAAGTTGAGCAACAGACATGTTTCCAGTTTTTTAAAAGTCAATTAATTTCAATGCTCAAATTTTATAATCTACTACAAATTTCTTTATGAACCTGCTATTGACCAGTTTAGAGACATTTTGGAGTTGATGTTTATTTGCTTGTTTACTAAAGCTTTAAACACTGTAGATTTAAGAAAAGGTAGATATCACAAATAAAAACAGCATTCTAATTCTTCTAATCATTCCATTTCTAATTTCTTTTTGCAATTGGACAATCTCTAATCAATGGTAGAAACGATTGTCACAAAATTAAAGAAATGCGACTCACTCACTCTTTGGGTACTCCAAATCCCCACGAGATAAATGCACGCTTCACGTTTCATTAATCTTCAGTTGCTACTGAACTATTTTGCATTTTTGACCATTATTTTATCTCACGCATCTCTATCCTTTTATTTCCTTTTGTTTTTCAACATACCTATCTTATTGGATTATATATCTTTGCATCACGCTCACTCCAAGGAAGGACTACAATGTTTTAAAAAAATATTTTCACCACAATGTGTAGCTTATAAATTTATAAAACTGTTTCTGTCAAAACAATGTTCTTTTCATTTGACTTTATTATGATTTGTACAAATCTATTTGCTAAAACCCCCTCAGCCCCCCTAACCACATAACAGCCGGTTAAGGGGGTCCCTGAACTGTCTGCACACTCAGAGAGAAACCAGTTAAGGTTCACAGCGAGTACTATGTGCGCAAGGATGATCTCATCATTGGGGATTTAAAAATCTTCTTAAAGCTGACACTGCTCATATCATAAAGAAGAGGGGAGTTCATGACAGAATTAAACAAGATTTTAGTTCTAAACATTTAGCAAGTGATCTTTAAAATAACAGACATCCTGAACACCAAAGGTTTATGAAGGTATATATCGACTTAAAGTGTATAACTGATTAACAGTTTAATCTTCAATTTTTGCTATAAGGCCAAATAAAATAAATTCCCGGTTTCTCATCAGCGCCCGCATTGCGAAAAACCCGCCGCGTCAATTTTTTTTCCCCCCACAAATAAATAAAAATTACAATTTTCAACATTGGTTTGATGAAATCTTTTCTGGTAGAAAATGATCAGGACAATATTTATATATGTATATAAAATAAATATTAATATAGAGTTGCTGTTTTTTAATTTGCAATGGTATTTTACTCTCCCATACATGCTTTTTACTATAATTGCTGGTAAATCTCAAAAAAAAAACACGTGCCTCATTTACTTTTTAGAAAAATTCTGATGAGAAACGGGAAATTTGGCCTAAAACAAAATGACATGATGCGTTGCCTGCACACGTACACAAGTTTTCAGGATCTTAATATTCTTTGATGCCGAATATCGACAAATTTGTTCCACTCATAACTTACGATCATGAAGTATTTTATACCTACGTCTATTTGTTTTTACATTTCCTTGTTATTTACTGCAACACAAGTGCAGAGAAATGTATGGAAAATTCTCAGTAAATACTGAAGGCTGGACGTTTTGAGTGCGACTACTACAGGCCTTAAAATTTGGCGTTAAGTTTCTCTGTCCAAAAGTTTGAAGTTTCCAATTCACAACCTTTTTTAAACTAGTCATTGAGTATCCATACAATTTCCAGTCATTTTGAGTTCCCGTCATATGCTCTACGAAAAAGCGGTTCGTATTATTGCCAAAGGTTCTTTTGGCGCACATACCAATCCTACATCAGCTTAAAGATCTTTAGATATATGAACTGCAATTGTATATAATGATTTATTACAAAAAGGTAAATCAATCTTTCAATTCAAAAATCGAATGCTTCTCCGAACATTTGACGATATATGTTTTAATGAAGTTATGAAGTTCATAACTACAATACAAGAAACTCTGAACTATTTCATTTGGCAAGGATATAAAACAATTATTCTCATATGCTCCCTGAGATATCAGGAATCTAAATTGTTATAATTCTTTGGCTTTTTTTTTTCTCTTATGTTCAGTTAGTGGTTAACATTAGCTCAAAGATTTTTCTTATTGGCTATTGATTTTTTTTTTTTTGTATTTTTCCCATTAGTGATTTGTTTTAATTTTTGAATATAGTATGAAATCAATCTAAAATTGTAGCTTTCAGTCCTCAACCATTTTAATTTGATCCGGTGTTTGCCCGCCCAATAAAACGGCAAATACCGTTATTGCTCAATTAGAGGCACCCACATCGCGGCCTTTATAGTCAGCGGCGTTTCTTGTTTAGCCAACTTTTCATTAGGAAAAGGCAATCAGTATTTTCAAAGGTTATTTTTAAAAGTTTCTGTAAAATGTTTTTTAAATTAATTACAGTAGTTGAAACGAATTCTCATTCAATCCTTTTTGCATGGCCATGGGAAAGTTTAAAAAATTAAAATATTAACCAATAAATTTCTAAAAACAAATGTAAGCTTCCAATTTGTCGAAAAATTGAAGATTTGTAAATCTACTCCAAGATACGCACTTTGTCTCAGTAATTACTTTTTAAACAATAGTTTAAAAAATTATTTTGACGTTGAATTGAGTTTTTAACACATTTACTGTACTGAATTATGTATTCTGCAAATAAAGAAGCAACGAACACGAGCTATTTTTTTCAGTTATTGCTAAACAGGCTAAAGGTACAGATAAGAATTCACTCTTTCATCGCCATTCAAATTTAAAAGCCAAACGGTAAGTTTTCCAGTTAGCAAGTTCGATCCATTAGTGGTTGTGTTTGTTTGTGAATTTTTATATAGAGTATGAAATCAATAATTGTAAAGCTCCTCAAGGCTCAACTAGTTTAATAAGATCATTGCCCGCCAGTGGTCGTCAGTTTAAAATTCATTCTTCAGTTTTTATATAGGCGGAAGATCCATCTTGCATAAGCTTTTCATGGTCCTCCCTGCTTCTAGTTTATTGTAATACTGATGTTTTTTTTTTTCAAAAAGGTTTTGATTGTACTAGCAAAACAATGAATTAAAACTAAACAAAATTATGTTGTGCTGCTTCTAACTTCGTGTTTTTGAAGTAGACTCTATTTTGTACCCAAGTTGAGCATATTTTTTCAGTTTCATATTGAGAAATTTATTTTGACCAATGCACACATTTAAAACTGAAAAGAAATCCTACTTTCCATATGAAAATGAGAGCCAGCCAGTCAGGCCGACCGACAGCTGTCAAAATTTCATGTTCAATGCCTTCGATTTTCCAGGTTTTTTCTTAAAAACACACCTGTATAACATTCAAAATATGGATGGTACCTAGAGAAAAATAACTTTTCAAGCCTAACTCTGACGTTCTGTTGCAAAATTGGCACCGGAGTTATTTCTAAGTGTATTCTCAGGACTATGATTAAATTAAAGGCGACAGATACCGTAATTGCTCAACGCTGCCTTCATAGAGACACCGCATTTGTTTTCATTGCTATTTCTTTTGGAATCTATTCAAAATTAAAAGTATAGCAACGGAAAAACCGCAAACAGTAACAAAAAACAAGATATGACAATAAAACAATCTTTTAATATGTTTTCTGCCTGTTACAATTGTTATATTTTCAAGCAAAGGGCGCCGACTGCCTGGCATTGTTTAGCTTTCGAAGGTCCCGGGATCAAACTTCGCCTTTACTCTGCCGATATTACAAATGTTTGTGTGACGCTTTCTGCCGACATTTTTCTATTCTTACGAGATCGGTAAAATGGGAGCTAAGCTGTGATCGTTGGCTTTTGTTTTTTTAACCGAGAACCTTTTTTAAATATACTTCAGGCTAAAAATCAGCCAAATTTTATTGAGAACACTTCCGAGCTCGAGGCTGATTGCCTCCGTTTTGCAGACGTCTTTTGTGGTCCCAGTTCACCTCCGGCAACACTGGGAGGGGGACTGGAACCACAAAAAAACATCTATAACAGAGCTGCTACGAGGCTGAGCAGTGCCGGGCCGAAACTGAAATTATATTTTGTTATATTACTGCTGGCACCAAATCATCGAAATGGTAAATAATCAATAGTGCAACATTGAAATACATGTAAATTTTTTCAAGAACTAAGAGAATTTTCAAAATTTATAATATTTTCTTTTTTACTCTGATTACTTGTATATCAAATATCAAATACGGAATCTCGCATCTTCCTAGACTGATATACATACTGTGTATACCAAACACATTTGATTATATTAGTTAAAAACAGCTTAAGAAAGTTTAAGGCTAAAATCCACAAAGAATTTGATAACCTTTTGCATGCTCACGTGACTCAGGAACATTCCTTAATATATTGGACATTGTGACACTATTACATTGGGACTGCTGTCAATACCTTGATTTTAGCAACTGCGTGCTAAAAATAGTTTTTCTTGGATTTGATGAGTTACACAAAAAAAACTTTGGATCTCATTTAGACCCTCTGCTTGAAGAACAAAATCCAAGCGCGTTCATCAAATGGGAAACTGGGTATATTTCTTTCTTCCCAGTCTCCCATTCCGATACTCTTTTTAGTATAAGATATTTTCGAAAATAAAACCTTAAAATTTGCTAATAGTTTACAATTTATGAACCAAAATCCAATTAGAAGGATGATGTCGTTGCAACAAGTTGTTCGTGTTTGTTTGTTTGTTTGTTTGATTGTATGTTTTTTGCATCCAGAATCAATAGACAAAAACCCTTTTGTTTTAAAAATTTATATTGCTTATCTTTAGTATTTTAGATTGGTATATTTATTTACTCTTTCTCCATAAAAAAAACTTTTTGTTCGTTTTAAAGAAAGAAACTTGAGTTGCATTCGACGAAGAAAAAACGCATACTATCGTTTCGTTGCTCGCGGGCTCAGGCTATTCGTGCGCGACCATGTGTGGCATGGTAACAAACACATGCTTCAAAGTTTTCGACATTGCGAAATAGTTTCGTCGTTGGTAGTTACTTAGCATTTATAGCAAACTGTATTAAAATAAAACCATTGCAAAGAAAATTGAGTGGAGATATTTGTTATAGTATCAAATATTGTGTAGTGATTTAATTTCTAGGAAAGAAACATATTTTCCATCAATCTCTAATATAATGATGACGATGACTATTTGGATAGGATGCGTAAATAGTTAAATACAGTGATTGTGTATTCTCCTTTACGGCCCTATGTTAAAATAAGGCTAAAAGACTAATAAAAACTACAATATGTACAATAATGGCATTAATATATTGAAATAAAATGCATAAAATTCTACATTAAAAATCTAGAGGGTAAGTATAAAGTTAATGAAAATAGATATTAAAATATTAATTCAAAATACTGTATCGACATTAAAAGTATCTGGGGTATACTGACTTATAATAAATGTGTAAAAGTCCTTCCTAAAACTCCTTGAGTTGAAGTTTAGTTTCTTTTCTAAATCCATTCAATTTTTCAAAGATCCGTAAAAAAAAACATAGCGTTTTAGACTATTTGTCTTTGGCTTTGGCAGACGGTAAGCCAACGTACTTCTTAAAATACAATTGGTTTCGGATTTAAACTTGGCTAACTTATATTATTAATAATGAGGTATTCTGGATACTTATTTTCCATAATTTTCTTAAATAGGTTTAGGCGACTCGCTATACAAATTTTGTCAATTGAGCACCATCCAAGTTTCTTAAAGAGGCATCTTTGCCCCACTAACATAGACCTGCTCCACACAGCTGTGGCTTCACAGCTCAGTGTAAAACCATCAAGTATTTTCCATAACATCACTGCTAATAAATATGCTACAAATTTAATCATAATAATCATTAAACCCCTTCCGAAAGAGATCTTGTTTCATATTACTTATACTGTGATAGTCATAACAATTTCAAACTTGAGTCGTTCAAATTACATTAACTCTGACGAGCGCCGACAGCTCCTTACACTACTTACGGCGAAGATAGAAATGTTGAGCCTGGAGTTGCCCAAATTGCAACTCGAACCAAGGACTGACGCTCGGTACGTCTGTCGCCAAGAGGAGCTGGTATATCATTTCCCTTTGGCGCTGAGACGTTAATTAATCCAGTATTTCAAATATTATATCCAAAAATGCATACCGTCAAAGGTCGGGAAGAAAAAAACTTTTTATCGACCTCTTTTATCACAGAGTACGCATCTGCAGTAAGGTCTCCTAAGTGGAAAAATAGCAAGACGTATTAATGAGTTCGAAGAAGTTTTCAGCTGTTTACTTTATTTTACAAAAAGCAAATACAAATGTGAATATGTTTTGAGACAAATTCAATTTTTGTCAGTAATTATTATTCAGTTTAAAGTGGCTGAGTGGTCAGTATGAATTGAATACACTGATTTTTATTTAAGCAACTCGTTTATATGAAAATAGGCAACTGTACTCGATTTTGAATAATTACTAAGCAATTGTAGTATACTGGTGCAATAGACTATTTCCGAATTTGAAGTTACCGCTGACAACAATGACAACGTATTCAATTTGAATAGTCATAGCCTCACTATGAAGTTAAATATCCTTAAAGTCCATTGCATTTTTGCATTTCTTACAATTGTGTGTATTGTTGGACATGTGACTACACTCTCACTAATATTTTTGAATATTTAACAAAACAAAGCTACGACTACATAAAATGAGTCTGCAGTCATTTAAATCAGTGGCCACCTGGAATTCGAAACTGGCCTATTTTGGAACTATCTCTTTGGAACTCTCTGCCTGAACATGTTATACAAGCGAAATCTCTTAAAATATTTATATCCAGCCTCAGAAAATGCCTAATAGAAAATTGATTTTAACTTAGATACTTCGAGGATGTTTTTTTAATAGTTCATTGTAAATAGTTGATGTTCCAAAATTCAAAATTATATTGTAAATTAGACCTGAAAAGCCCTTCAGGGATGGTTTAAAATAATGTTGTATTGTATTCTATGGATTAGTGTACGATCCAGGGGGGGAGGGCAGACTCTTTACCGCTTCACCTTACGGAGGCAGGAGACAAGCACCGGTTCAAATTAGCCAGGAGGCTCGCAAAAGGATTTAGCTACCTACTTTTCAATCCCTTATTCTTCTTACATTACCTGTGTTACCGCCAGAATAAAGCAGGTCCTTCAAAAACAATCTAACACCTCTTCTATCAAAGAGCCTTGCCAGAGGATTATCCAATATATGGATACCCGCGACATCAACCTTCACACACTGACTGGGATAATCTTCATTGTTATTTCCTTCTCTCTTATCTGCTAAATACTGTTTACTTTTCAGTAAGGCTGTGTCAGTGATAAACAGTTTCCAGTTGCTGTAGCCATTCTGTTGTCCGACTTGTGTTCTGATGGATCTTGCAAACAACAAAATTCCACAAACACTAACTCGACAAGACGATGGTAGCACAAAATCCGAGGCCTCTTCAAGACAACGCAATAACGGAGCTCTGTAGTAAGCTAGAGGTGGAGAGACATAGAAAGTGAAAAAATATTTCATGAAAAGAAGATGATTAGTAACTGCAAGGGAAGGTGAAGGGTAATAGAGTGAATCCTGCATATAGGTCTTATTCCTAGGGTAATCCCTCTTAAGTTATTTTTACACTTGGTACCCAGCTCTTCTGCGGATGTTTGAGGTCTGCAACCATGCTTATCAGGGAAGAAGAAGAAACAAACATTCCTCTATTACAGAATCCTGAAAAAATGAGAAAAAGAATACCATAGAGTCACAATATTCACAAATTAAAAATGAAATTGATTTTTTTAATCAAAATTCAATTTAGCATTTTACCAACAATGCTTTGCTTTTCCCTCCTCACCTTGTGTTGGAATGACTGAACTTTTCTGTGCGTTGCTGGTGGCTTCTACCGTTAAAAGGTAACAAACACTAGCATGTCCTTTGCTCTGGTTACTTTCTACTTTTTTCTTTTTCTGCAGTAGCAAAAGACTAATAATTACTTATGAGATCTTTCGCTGTCCAACAGCACCAATCTCCACTCATGAAAAGTTCAAAAGTAGTGAGTGACTGAGTGGAGGCTTGGCACTACCACCAAGAAACATCACAACTTAAAACAACGGCACAGGAAATTCAAACTTTAAGTAAAATAAAATAAAAATCGGTTGGAATGAGCTGAATACAAAGAATAATCATGTTTAAGCAGTTGATAATACCCAAGGAAGGGGAAAGTATTCTTTTAGACAATGATTGTTAGGTGGTGGAGGATCCGTTATAATACTTGACCATTAGCATTGTAAAACACAACACATTTGGTAAACCAGTCCGCTTAAATGAGTGAGTGAATGGGTGGTTAATCAACTCTAAGTTGAACTGCTCAACCATCGCCGTACGTAGAGTAAGGAGCTGAAGTTAAATGCGTTTGCCCTTTGTCAAAGTAGCTAAAAATGTTGAGAAAATCAAAGGTATAAATTGTTCATTTGTAGCCGTCTTGTTGTGCTTTTCTTTTCTTTTACTAATCAATCAATTTATTTTATCATTTATGCTAATTTCGCCTGCTTTAAACCACTACTCGCCCGAATAGCTATGGTTAACCACTGCCCACCCTGACAAGCTATGACTAACCACTGCCCACCCTGACCAACTATGGCGAACCACTGCCCACCCTGACTAGCTATGGCTAACCACTACCCACCCTGACTAGCTATGGCTAACCACTACCCACCCTGACTAGCTATGGTTAACCACTGCTCTCACCGCGACTAGCTATGGCGAACCACTGCCGACCATGACTAGCTACGACAAGCCAATGCTCACCCCAGCTAGCTACCGCGAACCACTGCTTGCCACAAATACCTACAACTAACGGCTAACTGCAAACAGTGTATATTTAATGTTGCACATATGTTAACACACAATAATGGTAAAGCTGTTCACATAGGGAGATATAGAAAATTACTTTGTATCGCATAGGGCGGCATAGGAAAATAAGATATATACGGATAGAAATACAAAGAGACAGCTATTGGTGAAAAAGATGAGAAAATGTTAAAAAAGAATTAGGCAAAGAGGAAAATGAAACGACAACAAAAACAGCAACAAAAACAACAATAATAATAATAATAATAATAATAAATAATAATAATAAATAATAAATTGAGAAGAGAACAATGGTTAAATCAGATAATTTCAATTTTAAAGAATACAGATAATTGAAAATCCGCAGGGGCCCAAAAAGTTAAAAACAAATGCAGGGGAGGGAGTCACGTCCTTAACCCCAAAGATTTAGCGACTTTCTGGCTTCAAGTCGTTCCCATCCCTCAATATAATTGAATAGACCAGTTTCGCATTCTTAGTTGCCGCTGATTTAAGTGACTGCAGATTCCTTTTGCAGAGTGTTAGCCTCGTTTTGTTGTTAAATATTCAAAAATATTAGGGCAAGAGAGCGAGAGATCACACCTTTAACAATACACGCAGTTGTAAGAAGTGTAAAACTACATTGGCATTTAGGAATATTTAACTTCATACTGAGGCTAACAC
>JAOBBB020052865.1:0-14489 GCA_025331005.2 Zoanthus gigantus
TACTACTACTACTACTACTACTACTATTACTACTACTACTACTATTACTACTACTACTACTACTACTATTACTACTACTACTACTAATGCTGCTCAGTGCTGCTGCCGCTGCACGCCAATTCTTTCTGTCTTGCGCCGCCTCTATCGCCTCTTGGAAAGTAATTCCAGCGTCTTTGACGTCTGTTTCCACAGCATCACTCCACTGCATTTTCTGTCTGCCAGGGCGACGGCATTCTCTTGGCTCCCAGTGGAGCAAGCGGTGGAGCAAGTGTGCTCGCTGCATACGGGCGACATGACCAAGCGAAGTAAGCCGCTTTTGTCTCAAGGTATTGATGACTGGAGTTTAACCGGTTCTTTGGAAGATTTCCTCGTTTGGCACGTGTTCTAGCCAAGTAATATCTGCTGCAGTGTAGACTGCGTCACGAAAACTGTTCCATTCGTCTTCTACATTTGGTTCAGATGATAGGTCTGATAAGACATCAAAGCTACTGGCTGTTTTTATCTGATAATATCTTGCCAGAGTGGGATGGAGCAGATCTGTGTCCATCAGCTTTGGGGTTTTGGTTTTCTTACCATGTGCAGCCAGTTTAAGTTGGATCTTGGTAGTAACAAGTTCATGGTAGCTCCCTAAGTCAGCACCCTTGAAAGCTTGTATGTCCAGCAGTGATTCTGTCCATTGATCTAAAATTTAACATTTACTTGACATTCATTGGAAGAAGCTTGTAAACAGCATGATCTAAAATAAAAATTTAAAAAATGTGACCATCCACGGAAATAGAGTGAATAAGGTGAACGCACGCGCACGGCACCGTGTTTCAGTGGACTTTTGCACTCTTTTGCATCGCACATAAATAGCAAAAATCCCAACCCGCTGTAACATTAAGTTTCTATAGTATATATATACAAGGGCATCAATCCGCTACAACGTCAAGCTTTCATTATATAGTTAAGTAGCATAATTTTCATTTTTTTAAAAAAAAAGTCTGTTCTTTTCGATTTCTTTGGACATTATTTACTGGTAACGATAAACAGGAGTCACTCAAAAATTGAAATTCACGAAAAATATACAGGTCTAAACTCAGCAAAACCTAATGACAGAACTCAATTGTTTACATTAAAGAACTGCTCTTATATACCGGCTCAGCTCAGACTGCTACTGATAGCAATTAGTACTGCATTTCTCGCCCACGTGGTGGTAATATCTCTCGCCTTCTTTTTTAAGGAATAACTTATTTCTAGTTTCACTTTCTAGCCGCTTCTCGATTTAGTTTTTTTTAAAAACAAGTTGAACAAAGCACAACAAGTTGTTAAGATACTTTTGTTTGCTGTCATTCGTGGTTCAACCACTAAACAATTTTGTCAGTTTTCTCGCTCCTTTTCTCGTACTTATAAATATACACCATGCAAAACGAACGCTTGCAATTGCCTGATAATTTTTTTTCATAGCCTGCTGCCCAACGCTTCAAATCTGTTGCATGGAATAACTCTCCTCAACGGTGTGGCTTTTTGTATTAAATGTGCCCCATATAAAAACTTATTACGCAGTTGTTTTCTGACTCAGTGCGATACACCGCATCTTTGAAGGTTTTTTTGCTTTAAATAAATCAAATAAACGTTTTTAGTATAAATTAAAACTGTGAGTTATCGATGTTACTATATCGAAATGAAGGTTACTTAGGGAATGAGTTATTTTCAGCCAGAAGTGTGAATTAAAGTATTAAGGGACGATCTTTGTTCGAATTATCTCAAACACACATCATGTCATGATTTTCCTTCGGTTTTACCATGCAGGAGTTTATGTTTGGCAAAGGAGTAATTTATATCTTATGTGCTTTAGTTGTGACTTTGGTCATCACCATTAAAAGTTAAATGTTTGTGTTATCTGCGTAAAGTTTATAAAAGCTGACTTTTTAAGTTTTAACTGAAATAATTTTATCAATCTTTTTAAGTACCCTTCATTAGTTGTTCGACCGACCTCAGTTGGAAGTAACCATCGATACTGAAAAAAACTGAGTAATGAAAAGTTTAAGGTCCGGAATGGTCCGTGTATCAAAGTTCAGTTCTATTTTTCTATTAAAATGGAAAATTGGTTTTTGCAAAATTGTTGCAAAAATTAAAATTTTCACTCTTTCTAAAGAAATGAAAAATTGAAAATTGCACGAAAATTCAATTTTTCATTTTTCAATTTTTCTCGTAAGTAAAAGAATGCAAAATAAGAAATTGAGGTATTTTTTGATTTTCTTATTGCTTATGAGCAAAATGTCTCATGTTGTAATACTTTGGAAAAATGAATCAGACTGTTTTTCACCTCTGAAGGGTTGGGTCTGGACTAGGTTAAATGCACAACTTGTCTGAGGGAGGCTCAGAAGCAACAAAAGTTACTAACTCGCATCGAGTGGTTTTAAAAGAAGTCTTTGAATCCTCTACTGGCGCATGAATATCTAATAATAATAATAATAATAATAATAATAATAATGATGATGATGATGATGATGATGATAATAATAATAATAATAATAATGATAATAATAATAATAATAATGATAATAATAATAATAATAATGATAATAATAATAATAATAATAATAATGATTTATTAACATATCCAACTAAAGTGGCTCTTCCTGTTAAATGCTACATTAGTTTTAATATACTATTAACATTAATATTATATAAAAATATAAACATATAAATATATAAATGTAAAACTGTAAATAATTATTATAAAACTAAAACTATACTACAATTGAGAAAGCTAAAACAAGTTATTGCAATCGTTCCTTAGTTGTAATTATAAGGTAATTCTTTGATTGTTTGCTAAAACTAACAAGAGTTTCGCAATTTTTAATATTGTTCGGAAGTTTATTAAAATATTTTGAGGCTGAGTCCTGGAAAGTTCCCTTAACACGAGGCACTGTCAAGTTAGTTGAGTCGTTTGATCGTAAATCTTTCATTGGTTTCGCTACTTCCAGACGGACATATAATGGCCAAGACGTATCATGTAATGCTTTATATGTTGTTTTTAAGAGATGCCATTCCCTGCGTTCGTGAACTGGGAGCCAGCCTATCTTAATAGCATCTGCTGCAGTTGCATAGTGTCCTGTGACAAAACTTGTTGCAGCATTTTGAATACGCTGAAGACGCTTTACTAAATGTAATGGAAGCGGGGAAAATACAATATCATTGTAATCTATTTTTGATAGCACCAAGGACTCAGCAAGATGCTTGCGAAGTTTAAAATATGTGAAATGTTTAATTTTCCGCAATGTGCTAAGTGTGCCGTACCATGAAGATGCAGTCATTTTTACATGTTCATTCCATTTTAAGTGTTCATGGAAATGTACTCCGAGCAGTTTTTTCGAATCCACTCTTTTCAACGTATTACCAGATATATCTAAACTCAAATTTAGTTCTCCAAGGGAATGAACACTGGCCATTTGGGAAGTAGAAAACAACATTGCCTCTGTTTTCTTTGGGTTTAGAGCGAGATTTGATTGTGATGACCAAGCATTTAAATTCACCAGATTGGTCGATATTAAAGATAGATAATCTGGAAGATTATTCACATGACAATATGAGTACAGGCTTGTGTCATCAGCATACTGTATACAAGATATATTGGAATTAATGGATTTTTTAAAATCGGAGACATATATATTAAATATTATCGGTACTAGTATGGAGCCTTGTGGAACATCGAAATGGGTAACAGCATGCAGGTTTTGACTGATGGTCATCAATCTGGACAAATTGTCTACGATTGGATAAGTAATTAGCTGTCCATTTCATAAAATTATTTGAGAACCCAAGATGATGCATTTTGCGAAGCACAGTTTTAAGATTTACAGTGTCAAATTCTTTTGAATAATCTGCCATTACCACGAGTGTCAATTCTCCCTTCTTCATAGCACGGATAATATTATCACGAATTTTGAGAAGAGCTGTCATTGTAGAGTGTCCTTTGCGGTGTCCAACGATTTTATCATCCAAGACTTTATTCGTTTCAAGAAAGTGGACCATTTGTGTGGCCACAATTTTTTCATAGATCTTTGAGAGAACCGGTAGAATTGCTATAGGTCGTAAATCCTCATGTTTCATTGATGTTTCGTTTTTCGGAATCGGAGAAATTCTGGATACTTTCCAAGCTTCAGGGAACATTGTTAAATCTATACTGCTGTTAATTATCTTTGTCAGAGGACCTGCTAAGGTGTCAGCAACCAGTTTAATGTATTTGGCAGAGATTTTATCTGGTCCTGTAGAACAGTCTGACCGTAAGTTCTTTATTACACGATAAACTTCATCACAGCTGACGCTTCGAAGACGAAACCCATCTTCTTTGTTGTTAATCGTCAGTGTGTCAATATAGTTAAGTATATCTTCAGTAGAATCAGAGATCGAACCCACTACTCGGTGGCCTATATTAATGAAATATTCATTAAGACTGATCAGGATCAAAACGAAGAGGTTTTGAACAGGGTTGTAAAATTCTATGAATAATACACCAGATCTCGTTTGATTTGCTAGAGGATAGTGCTTTCTTGACAAAGTTTTTCTTCGCTTCACGAATTTTAACCTTAAAACTGTTTCTTATGCTTCGAAAACCAGCCCAGTAATATGAAGTAGAATGAGGTGAATGAGCTTTTTTTCTCAAACGATATCTCTCGACTAAGAGTGATTGAAAAGCCTTAGTTGTTAGCCATGGAGCAGGTGGCCTTGTCACTTTAACCCTTTTCATGGGAGCATGTCTTTCCAGGCATTCATTAAATAGCTTTTCAAGAACGTTGAATTGTTCATTTGGATTATCATAAGAATAGATCAGACTTAGAGGCAATGTAGAAAAATCATTTTGAAAAGCGACATGATCAAAGGTTTTCTCATTTCTGATATATTTAAATTGTGGTTGAAAGCGTTCTGCACGGACATTTATTCAAGCATAAGGTCCATCATGTTCACCGTAACAAGGGCACAGGATAAAACATCGGTGTGTGTTATACGATTTGGATAATTGGCGACAATGTGATCAATTAATGCATATGTTGCAGAAACGTTAGTTACCCTTGTCGGTTTCTTAACATGCTGGTGGAGATTAAGAGATTGCAAGAGCTCATCATACTGCCTTACAATTTGGTTTTTCTCTTGCAGGAGATCGATATTCATGTCTCCAGTCAAAATAAGTAGACCATCCCAATTGACACTCAAATGACTTAATAGCGATTCAATGTTATTAAACCATGCTTGAGCGGATAGAATTCGTGTTGATCGATATATTACACCAAGTAGTAGCTTATTGTGTTAATTATTTCCCTCAATTTCTAACCATAGATTCTCTAATTCAGGTTTTAGTTTCTCGATATCTTTACGACGCTTGTATTTTACTGATTCCTTAAAGTACGCTCCTACGCCACCTCCCCTAATGCTCTCACGATTTCTATACTAAAGATTATATCCTGGTATCGAAACATACTTTAGTAGCTGTGTATTATCCTTTAACCAGGTTTCACTGAGTGCTAGTACGTCAATGCAAATGGATATTGCTTTACAGTTAAGAGAAATTCATTGAAGGTCGATGTCATACTTTGTGTATTCAAATGAAAAACTTTAATCTGGTATGATCTGTTTTGAAGGGCTTCCAAGTGTTCATCGAAGTCGATGAGGAGAGAATTATCTTCGTTTGTCATTTCGAATAAATTATTGACTTCATAGGCATAAAACGGTAATTCTGTTAAAATACATTTTGGACATGTCCAGCTTAGGGATAGTTTTGATTTTATTGTTCCATAGAATACAGTTCCAAAACATTTAGCATGAACATAATCAAAACATACCTTACAGATTAGTCGTTTATGATTGCTTTTGACTGTCTTTGTACAGACCGGACATTTAGCAGTAGGTTTCACGGCTCTAGGTTCTTTTAAGGCATTGCCATTGCTCTCTTTCGGCCCGGGATTACTCTCGACGTCTCCAGCTTTTAATATCAGAAGATTATAGGTTGCCACAATGTTCGAATAGTATGATAAACGACATTGTAATGGTTGAGGGTGATGCACCTGATGTGTCTCCTGAAACCGTTATCCCTCCCACTGAAGTGGTGGACATTGTCCTCTCAAGTCTTGTAGAAAGCGAGGTTGTTGTCAATGATTCTATTCTTAGTTGTGATGGCTGAGGGTGATGCTCCTTGTGTGTCTCCTGAGACTGTAGATATCCCCTCTGAGGAGGTGGATATTATCCCCTCAAGTTAACTGGAAAGTGAGGTTGTTGCTCCTTCAGAGGAGATTGTTTCTAGTCCTACCTCCCCGTTAGAGGTAGTCCCTCGTACTAGTGTAAAAGGTAAAGAGTCTTCTAGTATTACAAAACATAACGATAGCTTTAATGGCAAAAAGAAAAAGAAAAAAATGATGGCAAAAAGAATAAGAGTAACAAAAGAAATGAGGGTAATAAAAAGATCGATGAAAATAAAAAGACCGAGGGTGGTATAATGAGTGGTGGGATTCAGAAGCGTAGGCTCCCCCCTGTTGTTTGACCTCGCCCCGCCAAGCTTCCCCTGTCGAGGAAGCATCAGGCCGCCCCTTCCTTTGAGTTGTTGAGGAAGGCCCTTACTGAAAACTCTTCGGATCCTTGTTTTTCTGATGATGATTTATGTTAATGGTTCTTTATTTTCATTACCCTTGTTATGGCGTGTTTGTGTTTGACCTTAAATTGTAATGGCCTTCGAGATGTAGGCAAGCGGAGGGCTTTGATTTAGTGGCTCATGCCCCTAAATCCTTCGTTTTTTCTGCCTCAGGAGACTCATGCAGTGTCTCCATGATCGTGAAATTTCGTCTTGGTTTTCGCCATTCGGCCATTTATTGGGGGCCTCTCACCGCACTCCTCTGTGGTGTCTGTCTCACAGAAGTGGAGGGACAATGAGGGTCGTTTTGTTTGTGTTGAACTTCGTTTCCGTGGCGTTTGTTTTCGTTTATCATCGGTTTATGCCCCTAATATGAATCCTGTACGGAACGATTTCCCTGAAGCTATTCTCCCGCTATTTGACCCTCTGGCAGCAAATGTCATCGGGGGCGATTTCACCTCTGTACCGGATATCTCACGTGATTGTTTAGGTGGCAATCCATCTGAACATTATAATTCGACTGTTGGTCTTCAGCGCCTTGTGCATTCTTCTTCTACTGTTGATGTTTGGCGGGCGGTCCATCCTAATGTTCGGGCCTTTACTTGGTCTAACCGGTCCTCAACCATCTCTTCTCGAATTGATCTTATGTTCTGTCCTGTTAACTGGTTGTCATGTGTCTCATCTTCCCATATTATCACCTGTCCCCATTCTGATCACTGTGCTGTTTCTTTTGCTGTTTTTGAGATTCCTGACTCCCTCGACATTGGTCCCGGATATTGGAAACTGAATTTTCAGTTCCTAGAAGACGTTGATTTGAGGCGAGAAATTGACAAAAAACTGAAGGATATATCATCAAAACTCGGCATAGCTGACAAGATCGAAGTCATGCCTAAACAACAAGCGTATGTCACAATCAAGGACCACAAGGAAAGTTTTCCCAACAAGACACGTAGCTTGCAGACTCACCAACCCCGCAAAGAGTAACTTAGGGATTGTCAGTAAGCAGATCCGATTCTGGAGCGCATCAACAACCAGGTTAGAGTGGCAACAAAGTTAAACCAATGGAGAAATACACATGCCATAATTGAGATTTTTCAATATTGCCTGGCTTTCTCTGACAGTCACTCTTAAGTTGAATTCAGAGTTAAACAAATTTTCAGTAAATACAAGAAACTAATATCATCATTACATCGATCAAGACTTTGCATGTCTTTGAAGCAAATGGCGATAGAAAGATTATCCACATCATGATGTATCACTTGTTCGGTAAATTTTTACCTGTTAAGTTTTGCTTACAAAACTTAAAGTTGCGCCAAAACAAAAACAGAAAAAGTTGCGCCCAAAAAACTTGCGCCAAAAAGAAAAGGTCGCGCCAAAAAATACTTTTGAAAATAATTAATAACTCGTCCAAACGCTTGTAAGAAGTATGCGAGCACTAAAAATGGAACTAAAAAGAGACTTGGTGTGAAGGCACTTTAGGAGCTCCGTATTTTATCTGATAATTGTACATAATTTTCCTTGCAGTTGATATTAGGCTAAATGCTGGTAATTCAACAACTGATGGCCGAGTAGAAGTTTTTTTCAATGGCCTTTGGGGCACTGTGTGTGACACAAACTGGGCCCTCAGAGACGCAGAAGTGGTTTGCCGAATGCTGGGATATGGTCACGCACTACGGGCTACAAGTGTCAAACGCCATGGAGGAGACAAAACGCCAATATGGTTAGACAATGTGCAGTGCCGTGGGATAGAAAGAAACATAGCATCCTGTTTCTCCAGCGGTTCGAGTGTCACTCAATGTAGCCACAAAAGGGAAGCTTGGATGACTTGTAAAGCTCTTCCAGGTTTGTGTAGCTAGATAGATTATTATTATTAATATCAATAACCAAAGGGAATTAAAGTATCCGGACCCGTTAAAGGGAACCTTTGCTGTCCAACAACATCAATCTCAAATAAGAGTTTATTTTTTTGACTTGTCTCTACATCAGCAGCTCAAATTTGATAAATCTGTGTGTATAGTTCATGCCTAACGATTTGTTTTGATCACTGAATTTCCTGTGGGCCGCCACCTTGAAATGTGACGTAGTTGTGTTCCAGTGACAGTCTCTACTCTTGATAGAAACAATAGTGTGAAGCTAAATTCTCCGAATTTGACACACACACGGAACAAAAAAAAAACCCCAACTAATAGGAGGCAAACCATTTTGCTATTTACAAAGCGTGGTGAATTTGAGTCAGGGATCACCCAAGACAAATCCAGAAAGTGGTCAAAGTGAGATTTGAACCCGGGACATCCGAATGCAAATCCAGCATGCTTAGCTAAATGTTGATACAAGTTGAGGAAAACTCTTATTCGAGATTGATATTGTTGGACAACCGAGGCTCCCTTTAACACATTTTTAATGGTAAAAGTGAATTGTCAGCTCCTCAGCTGATCTGTTCTTTGTTCCGCCATATCGTCCAAAAACTTTTGGTCAATGAGTTGATGTTCATTAATATTATTAATAATAATAATAATAATAATAATAATAATAATAATAATAATAATAGCAATACCAGAACTACAGTGGTGATATATAATGAATTGGATAAATATATTTACTGAACAAAATGTTTTCAATTTCTGCAGAAACATGACCACCCTATACAGAGGATATGACCACCCTATAATATACAGAGATATTACATGCCCACATGTAGTATACAATTTTATCTTCAATTGTTTAAGTTAACATCTCACAAATAAGCACAGCAATATCGATTTGAACATGAGAAGATTAATTTTGTATCCACAAACAGACATGTAATATTCTGTTTATTAAGAAAGTAATGAAATACCAGGACAATGATTTCTTGGACTAATCTTTTATTTATTGAATTAATCTACATGTAATAATTTTGTTTTACTTGTCATTGAAAATATTTCTGTTGAAATTTGATAGTTGATTTGATAATTCCAACTTATTTGTGAGTGAAAACAGTAAATATACATGATGTTGTGATGGTAATTTCCTATTGGCTAGCCTGAAGTAGTCAAGACAACTGTGATATCTTCACATTTTGAAGATAAAATAGGTATCTGTAATGTATACCAAATTTTTGTCGCTGGAGAAGTCCTGGTATTCCATCAGTGTCTATATATTAAACAGATACATACATAAGGACAATGTCTAAACAATCAAAATATTTTCAAAATGACAAAATAGAAACAGTTTTTACTTTTAAAGTAGCTTGCTTGTTATAGCTACTGAGGCTTAGCCATTAAGTGATAATCAGAATGTGGAGTGTAAGAGGCAAAACTTCATTTTATTTTCAAACATTACATCTGATGTCTCCTGTAAAACTAACTGACAAATAATACTCACTGAATAATTCTCAAAATAACTTTTGATATGTTGTTGACATCATTTATAAAACTTTTGATTTTAATCAACCCTAGTTTGAAATGTTTAATCATCAAGTAGTGTTCTAAACTTACACCTCAAGCATTAGCTCATCCATCAGAGCAGCTTTTAATAACTAACAGACAACTAGTTTAGCAAGTAAAGAAAAAACTACAGTGATCTGCACCTATATGATGGACTATTTCATTTTCTGGAGATCAGTTTATTTGTTCTGAAAGAGATCTAGTGTGATTTTTATTGCTGTAAATATAATCCATTGAGTAAATATTCAACTAACCTCACCACAGTAGCAAAGTTCAATCTGCTACAGACTAAGGTACAAGAAAACTGTATCAGAGGCCATGCTTAGTCTCACATAACTACAAATTATTTCCTGTTAGTAAGTAGGAACTGAATATAGGATGCCTTTTTATAAGAACTTTCGAAAATAATGATTCTGGACCAGTTTCCTTTGAGTTAAGAAAAGGCTACACCAGAAGCCAAAAAGACTAAACTACAGGTCCAGGCGTTAGTGCTTCAGCTGTCTCTGTTTATTGAAACCAGAATGAAGATCCAACGCCTGGAAAGAGAACTAGTTATCACACCTTATATAAACGAAACAGATCCAAGCTTTTCCTTTCAACTATAGGAATCTTGAAGAGCTTTCCCTGTAAGGAGAGTTGAATAACAGAACATTCTTAAGGAAACTTTTTAAAATTGCTAAATGACTGTAACAATCAAATATGGCTGGCATCTCTTGGACGAGAATACAAAGAAACAATGTTTATCAAACTAAAACAGGGGTGCTGTTCTACCATTTCATCTTACCTGTAACTCCCAGAATTTTGCCAAGGAATCCAGAAAATTAAGTTTAACTCTTGTTCTGGCCTATGTGGAAAGATACAAAGGATTTTTGTAAAGTGACAAAAAAGATAGAAGGGAAAAAACTTTTGGTAGGGCAGGGCACATGGCTACTTCTGTGTTACTTCAAACTTTTTTACAGAGTATATTTATTAAGAATTGTATAACTTCAAGTTCTAGCCCGACTAACTCTCTAACCATTCTTTATCAAGACTGCCATTTGTATATTTCCGAGGTGTAAGAAAATTGTTGTTTTTTATGTTTTAACTAAGTAAAGAAAAAAATGTCAATTATGTCATGATTCTTACCTCTAACTCATTAAGTCGCTGTATTCTTGGAGTAAACCTGAAATTTTCTACGTCCACAGAAAACGGTGGTTGCCAATCCTACACCAATTACAAAAAAAAGTTTACTGAGCCCTACCTTCCTACTTTTGCCAATATTATAATTTTAAGAGACAACCAATATGAACAAAAAGATAGCCAACCGGGGGAGGCCGAATCTTGCAAAGGCCAGTTTTCTCTGCGTATGGCCGTATTCTCTCAATGTATGCCAATGGGTCTTGAAATTCTTCTTCTGTCGGTTCAAATACAGGAGCTTCAGGAGGCGGAATAAACGTAAATTCTTCTGAATCCTCCGCCATTTCAAGTACGATTGCTTACGACACACAAGGTAGGTAGGCCATTTTCAAAACAAAGGACTCACATTTCCTATACAACAAACCGACGCCATTTTTAAAATGGTCCATATCATCTCATTCTGGTTCGGCTTCACAACGTGTCACGTGATAAACTCCATTTTAATTGGTCAATTTTAAAATTATTCATTTCTGATTGGCTGGGGGGGAACAAAAGTTACTCCTGAATTTCCCAAGACCCAAAAGAGTTTCTTTGTTTGGGATCGACTCAAAAACACGTACTGCAGTTAACTGAAATAATCACAAATATATTTCAACCACAAAAGAAATTGATTAATAAAAAGTGACATACTTTCAAAACTTTGCAGCTCACGACGTCGCAGTGGGTTTTGTTCGTGACCAACGCACGACGTCAATTTGAGTTTTATATACAAGTATAATAAGTACTTTAGCATTTTTTGAATTTTTATACACTTCTGGTCTTTTTTATAAAAACGAAAAAGGATTTTCTTAGAACAGTTAAATACCAAGTTCTGAAACAATCCAAACGTGAAGAAACGTGAGGATGTGTTAATTATGACGTAACCACTGTGAAATTATGATTTATGGGTTTCATCATCGTTCCTTATTTACCTCTTAAACAAAAAAATCAAAAGAAACATTGATAATAAATAACCATCATAAACGTATTGCTATATATCTATAAAGATGAGATTTAGTAATTGCCCGAAACAAGCAGCTCTGCAGGCACAGGTTGTTTTTAGTCGTGGATACGCGAAGCGCAGGAACGACTATTGCTGTGGGTCAGAATATGCAAATTTGTCACTCACTCAGATGTAAACAAAATCGATAGTTCAACGTGAGACCAACTGACTATCCGAAATAATGCCGGAACTGTTCTATTTACTTAACGAAGTAATGGCAAATGCAGCAACGAGCAATTCGAGAAGCAAATTAACTTGTATGACGCAACTGCTGAAGAACAGTCACATGAAAAAGTTCAAAATAGTTCCAAGTCCTTTAAACTGTATACAAAAATGTATTGCTGTAAAAGGAAATTTAACTATTTGCAAGATAATCTAAGTTTAATGTATCCACGATTTATTCACAGTTCCCTTTGACTCTATTTGGGTTTGGGCACGGAGGGACTGGGTTGTTTTTTATCAGTTGTTTTCCGGAAGAAGATAAGGCAAAAATGAAATTAGAGGCTCCAAATTTTTATTTTGATCTAAGGATCTTCCTCACAAGAAAAAAAAATCAGAAAAAGCTGTCTGAAATGGGATTTCCTGCTTTTTAACTGTTTGACAGATTTTTGCCTTAGTGTTGGTTGATAACCCTTGTCTATTCACCATCCCTTTGCTGGATAATTGTAAAATATAAATATCCCTTGGTTCAGACACAAATCAAAAAGTTATTTCTTCAATAGATTTTATATAATCTTCATTGACTTCAGATTTTTTTTGTTAAAACAAGCATGTAAAACCCAAACTTCTCATTCTAGTCCAGTAATTATTGCATTTGCGAATTTAATTGAAATATAGTTTAGTCAAATTATTTTCGGGTTACCACCAAAACAAGTCGCTCGCAGCCAGGTTGACGATACAAATTCGAAGTCTTCAATGACTTTACAGACATAATCTCACTGACAAACAGACGAACATATTTTTCAGTTGACCTTAAAATCATAAACTGTAGAAAAAGGTTTTCGTTGTGGAATGACAAGAGAAAAATAATTGTTGAACAAATTAATTATGCTGTATGTCACTATGTGTGATTACATTATTTCGTGATTCACATTTTTCAAAATTTGTTTACTATGCGGTTGTGATATCGGAATTTAGCAAATTTTCCCCAGGGTAAGGCCACTTGAATTTGGTTTTCAAAAACCGTAGTCTAAAGTACTGTCACGCTAAAGATCTGTATGGTTTTTTCTTTTTTTTTTTCGCCCAGGTGGGGTCATTTGATAACATTTGAACCTCTCTTTAGTCACAAGGGTGGGGAATTTAACTGAAAAAGTGCATAAAACCTCTTTTCGACCCCCCCCCCCCCAACTCCTCTCTGTCTTTCCATTGATAACTGCATAAAGCTTTTACGTGCACGGAATTGACAAGTTGTACGATGCATGACAGGTACCCGGCCAAGCTGTACTGATTGCTTTTGCGGGCAATTAGTTAGGGATGACACCCACATGTAAACAGAGATAATAAAAAAACGTAAAAATTTGGCTTTATGACTGATAACAGCCGATACAATACATCAGAAAGTAAATTCAGTTTTATCTAAATGCATTGAATAAGTGAATAAGGCTCTTTTTGTCTTGTTGCCCGTGGGAGTCCAAAATAAAGGCCATAAATTATTCAGTTTCTTACTTCAATTATGACTTTCGATTATAATTTTCAAAATTAATTGCTAAATACACGCTTTCTTTTATAGATCTACATTATAAAGGCTCGATTATTGTTGCGTTTAACGAAACTGAGAACTCAAATGATCCCCCACCTTTTTTCTCGGTCAGGAAACTGGTAAATAGTTATGAAATGATGTCATAATTAGAATTTCCACCAATTTAAGCGGATTGCTTGACTATTTGTAAATCTTGGTCAATTTGCTTTACTTATTTAGTGTGGGTAACTCAGGTATTGTCGAATTACATGTGAGCTTAACTAATCCCCGCTACTTTTGGGAATTTATTCCTGCGCATTCGTTTTTTTTTTTTTTAAATAAAGCTCCTGTGCGTGGTTAAATAGAGAAAAACGGGCGGGTTGTTGCCGGGTTCACACGAGAACTTTTAACTATGGTTAAGATTTTGACACAATTGGACGCTTTTGACTGTTCCTCTACAACTGAAATTATCCCTATTACCAGCTTAGATTTTAACCCGTCATGTCGGTTTTTTAAAGAACGGACCATAAGATATTTGAGGGAGAAATTCTATCAGGTGGGCTTTATAGCGCAAATGTCAAATTGCTGAAAACGACCGTTCTTGATATGGGAATTACAATT
>JAOBBB020052932.1:0-23653 GCA_025331005.2 Zoanthus gigantus
TCGGTCACTACCACACACTAGCCGACAATGTCTGATCAGACGTTTCTAGATCTAGCTTGTCAGATCTTCCTTCAAGATAAAAAATCGTGTCCGATCCTTGTCTGTAACTGCCACACACAGCCGATTTTTCGTCGCAGACAAAAAATCGATAGCTTAAAGACGAAAAATCGTGTAGTGTGTGGCGGGCTTTAAGTAGCATTGTGTCAAAATCAGGCGAGTAAATCAAATGAAGCCAGATATGCCACGAAAGTTTAGTTTAGTTTTCCAAGCTTTCGCCGATCTACGGCATCATCAGATAATGAAACTAAATTATGGTAGCACACCTGGTCTCACTTGATTTACTCGTCTGACTGTTATTATAACGGACCCTTCATTCGAAAATTGAATTATCAAATGGTTACAATGTAGATTTTACTATACCAAATACGTTTAGGGATATTCTAGGATTTGATTCCAAAATAATTCAAGGAAATGATGACCACGATTCAGATAAAATTGTGAATATGTAAGATGTTGAGGCATTGCAGATCAATTATGATTTAATAACAAACAGTTATATTAATGAGTCGACAAGCAGTGTGCTATATAGCATTTCACAACTAGTCCCACCTGGGTATTTGATTCAAGTTTATCCTAAGCAGAAACTTGAGGCATATATTACGAAAAAACGGTTGATAAATTCTAACGGTTTCTGTATAATAAATCAGTCAGATAAGAGTGTGGATCTGAACAACGAACGAGTACCACATCTATATCCGTGTCTTCAGGCCTGATTTGAATAAGGACACAGGAAGATACTTGCTCCTACACATCTGGGACAATTTGCTGCGGTCACGTGTTTGACGTTGAACAAGTCTTCGCGAAGGAGTCGAAAGCTTGTTATTGCTTTCAATATTATTGTACTGTGTATTTTAAAGTTAATTTATATTTTAAAAAACGAGTACCACATTTTATTCTTCTATAAGAGAACGCATAATAATCTTGCTGTTGCTCGCGGGCTCCGGCCAGAAGCTATTCTGGAGCATTTGGTAAGTACGGCTGGCCGGTAAATGCCTTGACTTCATGCGACCGTGGTGAATTGATAACCAAGTCGGCTTGATAGCAACATGTATACTGCAGTCGATGGTTATATTCTGATCAGGATTTGTTTGCTTGGACCCCCAGCTAATTCAACTGAAGGGCTTTTTATCACAACAGAAAAATTTGCTGGACTCGATGGTGAATTTTGATCAAGATTTTGCCTGTCGATCTTTGCTTCGACTCCGTCCAGCGAATTTTTAAAATTGAATTGTTGAAGTCAATCTTGCGTTGAAAGATCAGCAACTAGCACCAAGCAGGCTTCTCGCAGACAAAAATAATCATTGTAATTACTTGTTACCTGGCAGGGTAGCAATTAAGCGAGATCCCCCGCCTCGATTAGTCATTTTACTAGTAGCGGGGGCAAGCAATTTTGTAACTATGTATCTATATTACTATCAATAAAGTTCAGTTCAGTAAATTTGTCAAACGTATTTAACTGATTTGTTAATATATATTTTAAATTACTATTGTTATGTATCAGGATGTTCCCATATTTTCTTTAAATTTTCAGGCTATTATGCAGATATCACTGGTTTAACCGACTGTGAAGTGTGTCCTAAAGGGCATGAGTGTGTTTATCAAACCGTGAACCCTTCTGTATGTCCCCGGGGTTATTTCTGCCATCAGGGGGATGATCCAACTTACCTAGGACAGAAGCAACCATGTCCAAAAGGAACTTATGGAGGCAGAACTGGCCTTACAGAAATCGCTGAGTGCACGGATTGCCTCGCAGGATACTATTGTGAAGGGGATGCGAACATTAACGTAACAGCTGAGTGCCATGCTGGTTATTACTGTAGGACCAGAGCCTTTTCCCCAAAACCTTCTTTGGACTCCTCTACAGATTATGGTCCATGTCCAGTTGGTGGCTATTATTGTGTGCAAGGATCAGAAGATTTTATGCCTTGTGCACCAGGACGCTATGCTCCTAATGGCCAGTCTCAGATAGAGTCACCGGCTGATTGTAGCTTGTGTGCGGCTGGCTCATATTGTGCTACTGGAAACCAGTCATTTGTCACAGGCCAATGTAGTCCTGGTTATTACTGCCTCGCGGGCTCTCCTGTAGCATCACCGACAAATGCTACACATGGGGGAATTTGTCCTGCAGGATTCAAATGTCCTGCAGGATCGAAGTGGCCAGAGCCATGTGTCCCAGGCTCCTACAACAATGAGTCTGGCCAAGCAGTCTGTAAAGATTGTCCAGAAGGTTTTTATTGCTCTGGCAACACTACGTCTCCATCTGTTTGTCCTGCTGGCTATTACTGCCCCAAGAACACTATCACAGAGTTTGCAAATGCTTGCAAAGCAGGGTATTTTAACAACCTCACTGGAAGAGCTGACGTTAGTGACTGCCAACCTTGCACCCCAGGTTATTACTGTGACAGACCAGGTACAGTTACAGTAACTTTGTAATCTACAAGTTGATGCAATCTCTTTCACTAGCTAATAAGGTTAATAACGTCTTAGGGTTGGCGCAGGTGGTAGATCTCTGCTTTCTAGCCTCAAGGTCCTGGGTACGACCTAAGGCTCTGCTGAGGTTTCAATCTTTGCTACAATTTTTTTTTTTGCCAAAGGGAACTCAGCTTTCCACCCTTCCAAGTACGGTAAATAGATTACCAGCATCTGCTGGAGCTAATCTGTAATGAAGTAGTGTTCAATCCAGGAGGAGTCAAAGAATTTATCCACTAAAATTACAGAAACTGGAGATAAGGATCGGCTCCAATGAGCCACTACGCTAGGAAAAGGATTTAGCTTAGCACCATGAACCAATAGGATCACTAATAGGGGTACAAAGGTATCGTTGGTAAATTTGATGCTTCAGTTGGCATTTTTTGATCTTTGACTTTTTTTGTAAAATTCTTATTCGTTACCATGAACAAGAAGTAATTATTTTTGATGAAGATTGAAAATGACTTATAGTATATAAAATGGACTGGAGGGTTATAAATTATCTTCATCTTAAGAATTATAAGAAAAATTTGCGTGCTGTTTTTAGAAGGACTTGAAGAAACTTAGGTATTTGCCACAAAATTTCCAATATCCTTGTTTTCTATGATGGTATTTGGGTGGAAAACATTTTTGGATTAATTTTATGTATACTTTTTAGAATTGCAAAAAATATGAAGTTTTGGGTGACATCCTGTCATCATTTTAAGCATCCACTCGGATTCTATCCTAGTCTAGTATAATTTTAAGGGTTATAGGATGTCATCGTAATGTCCAGCATTATTGTTTTAAAGGGAACCTTGGCTGTCCAATACTGCAATGCAACTACGTCACATTTCAAAATGGCATTTCAGTGGTCAAAGCAAATCACTTAGCATGAATTATATAGAGACAATTATCAGATTTTAGCTGCTGATGTAGATACAAGTTGAGGAAAACTCTTATTTGAAATTGATATTGTTAGAAATTCGAGGTTCCCTTTAAACCATGTTTTATTGTAATTTGACATTTTCTGTGATTTTTTTCATTTGCTGTAGGTCTTGCCAAGGAAACTGGACTGTGTAATTCCGGTTTCTATTGCACCAAGACATCAGTTACAGCCACTCCTAACTCACCTGATACAGGGGGAGGGATGTGTAAAAATGGAACTTTCTGCCCTCGTGGAAGCACAGAGGCTCAGATGTGCCCTCCTGGACAGTTCTGTGGTGCCTATCAACTGGCTGCCCCATCAGGTAACTGCTCAGCTGGGTATTACTGTACAGGTGCTGCAAAGTCGCCCAAGCCTACAGACAAGTTCACAGGTAATGTGTGTCCGATGGGTGCATACTGTCCAGAAGGCAGTAAAAATTACACATTGTGCCCCCCTGGTACCTACAGCAACGTCACTCAAAATGAGGCACTTTCCAACTGTTTACCATGCACCAGAGGGTGGTTCTGCAGTGGTTGGGGAAATGCCAGACCAACGGACATGTGTAGTTCAGGTTTCTATTGCCCAGAGGGACAGTTGGTTCCTAATCCTAGCCTATACAATTGTACTTTGGGTCATTATTGTCCTCGAGGTTCCACTGCCCCTTTGAGATGTAACGCTGGGTATTATCAAGATGAAGTTGCGAAACATAGCTGTAAGGTGAGTTGAGTATAAAATGTAATGGGCACTTAGGCCATGCACACCATAAATCCGAGGTTCACAAGCACAGAAGTGTAATGCTTGTAGGATGAAGCTAAGAAGAGAATCAAAAGTACAGAATCACATGGATGCGACTAATAAATACCTTAAGCCATTAAACTGGGCACTAAGACCACATGCACTATAAATACAAGCTTCTCAAACACAGTAAAGCAAAAGGTTTGTGGAATGAAGTTTGAATGATAATCATTAGTATTAAGAGCACATCAAATCACCTATCACCTCTCTTCCTCTCGCCTCCTGGCACAGAGCGCTTCACTCTTCTCGATTGGTTGATTTAACCTGCACCTCATCCCATGTTTGCCACCCAGCCTGAGAAAGTCCTTTTGTTCTCTACAGGTCTTCGCTACGTGATACATTAAAAGCTAGTACTAAATTTCCGTGTTGTTATTTCAGTATTAATCTGAATCTTTAATTTTGGGAGATCATAGGGGTACAAAAACTTGGATAGTCTAAATAACCTTTTACATAGAAAATTTTTAACTGTATTTTAATTGAAGTTTTAACATTTGAATTGGCAATAAACTCCCATTGAAAATGGTATTTAGAAGTGTTTTAACTTACGTTTGAAGTTGAGCCTATCTCTAAGGCAAGCCATGCTGATAAGGCCAAATAAGACCGAAACAGCTGTCCATGTTAGACATAATGCCTACAAATGAAGCATAAAACAATGTGAAAGTATAACATAAAATTGTTTTGTTTTTAGTATTTTATACTATGTAATAGTTGGGCAAATGCAGTTGATACCCTAGTTAAGTAGAAATCGTTGTAGAAAGGTCTTTTTTTTATACTGTTATGACCTTTTCCTGCAATAAGTTTGTGCCATAATTATTGTCAATAGCTATCAGTTATGCAAACTTTCAATCCTTCACACTTTCATATTTATTAGGAGTGTCCAGCTGGATATTTCTGTGATAATCGCATGGCTCCAGTAGTGTTATACCAGAATAGCACCTGCCCTCCAGGGTATTACTGTCCAAAGGGCACTACACATGCATACCAGTTCCCATGCCCTCTTGGAACGTACAGTAATGCTGTTGGACTACAGACAGAGACACAGTGCAGCCCCTGTGATGGAGGCTTCTACTGTGATGAACTGGGACAAACGGCCTCTGCAAAAAATTGTTCGCCAGGTAGAGTTTTTAGTTTATTCAGTGAAAGGACACAAATATGGACGTAACTATGGTGCAATGTGTCGGTTAGAATAATTCATTACAATTGTAATTTCATTACAATTTGTAAGTTACCCATGTGCTATACCCAAAGTTGATTTCCTTTTGTGTTCAGGATTTGGTTATAGGCTAACTTTCATAAAGAGGGTCCAACTGTTTTAAAAGGAGCATAATGAGGAAATTGTCCCACGGATGCATAGACAATATATTGACTTTTGTGCTTGACCAAACCATGGCTGCCCTACAGAAGGTTCCAGTCTATTTACATGTTTCTTTTTCAGTTGTAATAACAATGAAATGAGAATTCGAGAAATAAAAAAAATTGCAGGTTCAGGTAATTTGTGTATTAATTGCTGTAATTTTTAATGCTTAAGTGTTTTTCGTATTCACTTTTATCAAATTTATGTATGAATAGGAAGAGAAAAACACTCAATCGTCTACAAATGTAAGGACATTTCATTATCATGCATAAAATCATGCAATAGTTTCGTTAAAACACGTTGGATTGAGGTGTGTTTTAGAGTTGTTGTATGAAGTGATAGATTAATTAATTCTGTCTAGCGTAGATCGGCAAAAACCTTAGATCATACTGTTAGAACAATTAGCGTCAGACCATAATTTGAAACCTATACCTAGAATTTTTAAATTTTGTCTCTTAAGGACTTCATAAATTTACTTATGGGATGTTAATGAGATGATATAATTTATATTACACTTGCGTGCATCTTTTGAGGCACATCCGATTGCTTGTTTACTTACATTTCACTTGATTTATTTCTCGGGAACGTTATTATTTTTCTGCTCTGACCTTCATTTGTGTCCGAATATAGCCTAGAGAACTGTGTGAACACTCAAGTTCATTGCACAATTTTTGGCCATTATCAACTTTAGTCTAATTTTTAGCTTTTCTTTTGTAATTAAAGGTTACTATTGTCGAGCTGGTGCAACTGTTTCCACTCCTGATTACCAATTCGAAAACGCTACTCTATGTCCGCCAGGCGCTTTTAACTATTCAGATGCTGGTCCCTGCCCTCCAGGCTCATATTGTCCTCGTGGGACAGCAGAACCTTTCAAATGTCAGCCAGGAACTTTCAGCAACAAGACAAAGCTTCAATCAATAGAACAGTGTGAAAATTGTACCGCGGGGATGTTTTGTGGAGACTATAACCTCACCACTCCGTCAGGGCGATGTCGTAAAGGCTATTATTGTCCAACTGGAGCTTCTAAAGCAGACTGGATTCCTTGTCCAACTGGAACCTTTTGTATTGAGGGGAGTTATGAATCTGTTCTATGTCCACAAGGAACATTCCGAAATTTTACAATGGGGAAATCAGTTGGCGATTGTTTTAACTGTACTCCAGGGTTTTATTGCCAGGGTACAGGGTTGCCGTCACCTACAGGACCTTGTGGGGAAGGGTAAGGTTTTGATATTAAAGAAGCTTCACAATATATATTCACAATATAGTGTGTTGTGTCAATGATGTGAATCGAAGCAGTTCTGAGTTGTTATTAATTTAAATCCAGGAGTAACAGTACTTTGTGTTGTGTGATTGCTCAGGTTAAGGTAGTCATTAAAATGATTGTAATTAATGGTTTGAAACAGAGGCGGTGACAGCCATTACAAAGGCTGTTTGAGTTGTAGCATTGTATAGCAAACCTCCCGACTCAGTGTTTTTGAAATTTATTTGCAATTCCTAGTTTTAAAATGCCTGATCCTTAATCCTGTTTAAACCGAGGAGTAACAATGCATTACTCAGGATTAACAGTAAATTGTGTTGTTTATTTGTCAGTGTTAAAGTAGCTATAGGAAAGGCTAATGCCGAGGACAGTGATTATATAACGTTTTAGCCAAGGGTGCGATAGTCATCTCAAAAATTAAGTAAAAATTTCTGTAATAACCATATACTTTTATAGTCGGCTTAGTCACTGTTAATTGGTCCGTTTAGTCGTTATGTTGTTATAATTGATCTTTTCTAAGTTATTAAGTAAAAATAATGCACAGAATCGCATTCAATAGTTTCTGTTGTTAAGCCACAATAATGAGGAACAGTTTTACAAATTGATAAGTTTTACACTGTAGTGAGAAGAATTTGGAACTGATGTTTCGGACCGTAGTCCTTCATCGGAGTAAATGCATTCATTCCAATGAAGGACCACGGTGAGTCTGAAAAGTCTGTTCCAATATTCAATTTGTAAAAATGTTTCTGTAGAAACACCGACGCAGCATTCTATTTTTAATGGTGTAATGAAAAATCTTTTTCTCGTAGCTCGTTTTTGTTCAGATCTATTTTAAGATCTTATAAGTACGATACAAGAAAGACAAAAAGGTTCTTTCGGGCATGTCATGCAGGAAGATGGGTTAGAGAGGTTGGTTATTTTAGGGAAGGTATCTAGGAAGAGAGGACGAGGCAGATCTAGGAGAAAGTTCATGGATTTTATGTGGGAACCCCTTGGGATGTCGCACATTGAGGCTATTCATAGATCACAGGACAGACACGAGTGGATCATTTGTCGCCAACGTCCATTGTGACGGTACTATTATTATTATTAGTAGTGTTGATATAATAAAATTATATCGTATTATAAATGATATAATTTTTGGTGTTGGTTTACAACTAGGTACTACTGTCCGTCGGGGATGAAAGACAAGTTCCCTATTGGATATCACTGTCCAATTGGTCATTATTGCCCAGGTGGTGTTCCAGAACCAATTCCTTGTCAGAGCAACAGTCAAGTTAACACCACACACGCTGTGAAGTGTAATCCATGTCCTGCCGGCCATTACTGTGTCATACAAGGAATTGCTATAGTTTGTGAGAAAGGATTTTATTGCCCCGCCGGAACAGGAAGAGATCTAAAACCATGTCCGAAAGGGACATATGGAGACCAGAAGGGACTCTACAAAGTTGAACAGTGTAAAGTTTGTGATGCAGGGAGATATTGCGGTCTGGAAAATGCAACATCTAGCACAGGCCCTTGTAAGGCTGGTCATTGGTGTGCATATGGAGTCGACAGACCTGACCCAATAGGAGAAAATACCACAGTGGCTCAACCATTAAACACATCTTGTCCACACTATGATGGACAAGAGACTGGTTTGGGTGGGATATGCCCCATTGGTTTTTATTGTCCTACAGCTTCATCAGCACCCTTATCGTGCCCTTCAGGAACATTTGGTCCCTTTCCAAAAATGCCATTATGTTGGCCGTGTATGGAAGGATTTTACTGCCCGGGCAATAACTCTGAATACACCAGCCGACCCTGTCCTCAGGGGCACTACTGTCCCAATGGTACAGTAGATCCGTACCAGTTTCCTTGTGATCATGGTACATACAATGATAAGACAACAAAAACCAATGAGACTGACTGCTTGCCGTGTAAACCTGGCATGTATTGCCCTCATAGAGGTGAGATACTGATAACTTTTAATACAGGAACATTTTTAAGTTTTCACAGAGAATAAATCTGTTTTTTTTTTCTTTCCAATCACTGCAGTAAATTTGTTTGATACAAGACAAATATAGTGTCCTAATACTAATCCAATAGAGCAATGGCTCTTGACACCCAGTTAAAATCTAAAAGGTTTAAAAAGGTTTAACTTTGGTTCTCCGACTCCTGAGTCGGAATATATTAGCGTTTGGCAATGTTTATGTTTTAGTTCTTGGCCTTAATAAGATATTTTTTGATTTTATTTCCAGGAATGATAACACCCAATGAGACATGTGAAGCAGGGTATTATTGCAGGCGTTACGCTAGAACTGGAACTCCGAACCAGGCACAAAATGCTAATATATGTCCAGTGGGGCATTACTGTCCTCAGGGAACAGGTGAACCTAACAAGTGCGCCAAAGGAACATTTGGTAATACCACGGGTAAGACTCTCACAAAGTCGAAAAAATAAATGAAGAATGAATAAGTAACTCTGTAACAAATGCCCGAAAATAATTTTTTAGTGTCATAGTTCAGATTCTGTTCTCTTATAATTAAATATCCTAACTCGTAGGATGCAAAGCAGTTGGTTATTTACAATGCATAGTAAATTAGGGTTATGGAAGACAGTTGCTCTCAGTGGTTAGAGCGACATTTTTGAACCAAAGTACCATACATTCAAGTACAGTAAAATACATTGTATGAAGTTCGAGATTGTTAATACTGAAAAAAGAATCACAATATACGTTTGATACCATACAGTTTCTATTCTAGCCCATTTATTTTTTTTAGGTGATGGGGTTAGTTGGGTTTTTAGAAAGAGGTGGAGGGGTTATTAAAGATTTGAAGCACTAGGTACGCTGCATATTAGAGCGTTATGACATTGTTTATGGAAATGTAATTTATATTGATAAGAGTATACTCCTTTAATAATTGGTAGGATACAAGCAAGTGGATGAATGTATTAACTGCACAGCTGGCTTTCATTGCTCCAATCCTGGATTGGACAAACCTGCTGGACCTTGTTCACCTGGATATTACTGTCCACCACGATCGTCAAGTAGCCAGGAAATCCCCTGCCCACCTGGCACATATTGTCCTGGCCAGAGTGTGATTCCATATCTCTGCCCTGAGGGAACATACCAACCCAACGCTATAAGGTCGAATGCATCCAACTGCATGAAGTGTCCTGCAGGTAAGCATTAATTTTTCTTAGTCTTATGTTATATTGTATAGTTTATTTTAATTAATTATTTATTCATTTTTTGTTCAATTTTTGTGCACAGTGTTAGGTTTGCACTCTCAGTGTTATTGTTTGAATATAGTAGTCGTCAAAGCAATTTTTTATTTTTCTTTATACACTGAAAACATCTATTTTACTTTTACTTCAGTGCTACTTCTACGGAGACATAATTAAAATGTAATGAAAAACGGTTTACAAACGTCAATGTCACAGTTTTTTGTGGGTAATAGGTACAAACAATATAGTTGTACTGTTAAGAACTACATAATAAAAGGATATTTTAACATTTCTAGGCAACGATTTGGGAGGGAATCTAGTACGTCAATCCGTTAAAGCCTTTCAGGCTTTCTTTTGCTTTTTTGCGGTGTTTACATAACGGTGAATATCGTTAATGATGACGTCAAGCTTAAATTTATTTGAAATGTTGAATCATAATCATATGAAAGAAATGGTGATTTTCCTTTTAACTGGTTCATGATCAATGGGGTCCATACACATTTTTGTTGTCTTATATTGCAGGTCAATGAGTTTTAGAAACGATAACAAAGTGTGACAGGTTTGCATTGAACATCTTTTCTTATAGGTTATTACTGTGGAACCAAAGGTCTGGGTAATTACACGGGCCCGTGTAAAGCGGGCTATTACTGTCCAGAGGGGTCCATTCGAGAGAATCGTGAAGAATGCCCTGTTGGATTTCACTGCCCTCAAGGTAGTGCCACTCCCAAACCATGTATTGCTGGCTATTTTACCAACACCTCGAAGGCTGGTAGCTGTCAGCCGTGTCCAAAGGGTTACTATTGCCTGCCGTTAGAGCTTGGGAAGAATCAAACAAAAGGTTACTTTAAATGCCCTAGAGGATGGTACTGTCCAGGTAGTATTGGCATGGACTGGAAACCATGCCCTGCTGGGACCTACAGTGACAGACTTGGTTTGTATGAGGAAACGCAATGTCAGGACTGTGATCCAGGAATGTTCTGTGATGGAAGAAACCTCACGGCACCTACAGATGAGTGCGAGCCTGGTTACTACTGTACCTCTCGTAAGTTTTCCATTCTGATAATCTCTTTTAATGTGATAATATTTTAGGCAAAATATTTACTCAATATTTTGACGTTTTGTAACGCCAGTTTTAAGAGTAAGTTTTCAAAAAAGCTGAAACAGCAACTTTGAATACGGGAAACAATAGCAAAAATAGATGAATGCTTCAAAAAACTACAAAAATTTATAGTTACCTATGCTTAGACCCAAAGTATTTTTGTCTTACGCTGCAGTGCCTCATATTAGTTTCCAATCTGAGTTAAAGGTGTATTTGTTACCGTTTTTGAAATAATAGAAGCGTTTTTTACAAGCTTTCTGAAAATGTGTAAATAATTTTTTTATGGGGGTTGTTTATGATTTATATGTTGGAAATTAGTTTTCAGTGGCTAACTCAGCTACAATACATTGATTTTGAATTTGCTTTAGGTGTTCCTGTGTCCAAACCATTTATCAACACTTACAACATAACAAATGGTACATGCCCGAACCCGACTTTCCTTGGCCAGTACAGTGGTATTGGTGACATCTGCCCACCTGGGAGCTATTGCCCTCGAGGGAGCGACCGGCCTAAAAACTGCCCTGCTGGGACATACTACAATGGAACTGGAGCGAGCAAGTGTACTTTGTGTCCACCTGGCTACTACTGTTTAGAAAACTTTGTTACTTATCTAAATACCGAGTGCCCAAGTGGATATTATTGTCCAGGAAATACAACCACTCCAACAGAGAATCCTTGCCCTCCTGGTACCTTTAACAACTTGACTGGTCAACATTCAGAATTGTCTTGCGTTTCCTGCACAAAAGGCTCTTATTGTCAAGGTTCAGGCTTACACAAGCCTACAAACCTGTGTAGTCCAGGCTGGTACTGCAATGGTAGTGCAACTTTGAGCCAAACTACCACCCATGGGGGACAGTGCCAAGCTGGGTTTTACTGCCCCATGGGTGCCTACAGACCAATACCATGTGATGCCGGGAAGTTTTGTAATGCTGCCGGATTAGATAAACCAACTGGAAACTGTTCTGCTGGATTCTTCTGTAAGCTTGGTGCTTGGTCATCAACTCCGACTGACAAAATCACTGGTGATGAATGCCCCTTTGGCCATTTCTGCCCTGAGGGTTCTTTTGCGCCAACCGCATGTGTCCCTGGTACATACTTGGACAGCAAACGCTCAATCAGTTCCAGTTCCTGTAAAGCATGCACAGCTGGATGGTACTGCAATGCTAGTGGACTTGAAACACCAGTCGGTAAGTGTGCAGCTGGGTACTACTGCACTGGTGGGCAAGATTCCAGGACACCTGTCAGTAAAGAGTGCCCCGCAGGGCATTACTGCCCTGAAGGTACTGACAAACCATTACCTTGTAGATCAGGCACGTATCAAGACATGACAAGGAAAGATTACTGTAAACATTGCCCCGAGAGATATTACTGCAATGCAACCAATGGAGGAGTTGTCTCATACACTGCGTACCCTTGTATTGCTGGTTATTTCTGCCCAAATAGTACGACATTTGCTGAACAATACCCTTGCGATTATGGCACATTTAGTAACTTGACCGGTTTGGCTAGTCAAAGTGAGTGCAGTCCTTGTCTTGGTGGTTACTACTGTGGTGAGAGGGGCCTTAGGAATCCAAGAACACTTTGCAGTGATGGTTTCTACTGTAGACGGGGTAGGTACATACTAAATAATTTCTTTTTTACCATAAGAAACTAATATTATTTTCTTTGATCAAAGGGAGGACACAGTTGTACCTTTTAATATATCTATAAATAGATATGCTTGTTACACGTTACATAGTCAGGGATGAATAAAGAAATTGCTAATAATTGTGAATACAATGAACAGTTTAGAGTAACGTATTTTTAGCAAAGTATTTATAACGTAGCAGTATATTTACGAAAAGTGGTCGCAAAATAACTGGGATAGTAGTTGTCCTAACAGCTTTTTTCATATATCTTTCTTGTGCATTTAGGTGCTAAAACCGCAACTCCAAATCAGGGGAGTGATGCAAATGTTTGTCCACCTGGGAAATACTGCCCTAAAGGAACCGTAGAACCGGAACCATGTCCAATTGGAACATTTAGTAATCAGTCAGGTTGGACCTCAAATTATTAAATGTGTTACATTATGTCTACATTATTAGAGTTGATACAAAACATCCTCCACATTTTGAAGTGATATTAAGACAAAGAATATTCCACACTTTGAGGTGAATAATACAAAGAGTAGTGACAGTGATGGATCTGACATTTGATTACTGCTAATTCATTGATACGTTTATTACCTTTGCGACAGGTTTGAGCAACAGTAGTCAATGCACTCCATGCTCTCCGGGATATTTCTGCAAGACTCCAGCTTTGACAAACGAGTCAGGGCTTTGTGAGAAGGGTTATTACTGTGAAAGAGGCTCCGTAACAGAAAAGCAGGTTGTGTGTCCTTCAGGAAAGTACTGCCCAGCAGGGACTGACATTCCTAAAAAGTGTCCCAGTGGAACTTATAATAATGGCACGGGTCTCTGGGACCAAGCAGGATGTACAAAGTGTCCTCCAGGAAGCTTTTGTCTTGATGAAGGCCTCAGCAGTCCCCAAGGGGATTGTCGAGCAGGATATTACTGTCCTTTGGGATCTAGTGCAGAAAACCAAGTACCATGTCCAATAGGATTTTACTGTCCGACAGGTTAGCATTGATGTTAGAGAGACTACGTAAGATGCCCATACTCATTGGTTGATGTCTAGCCGCCATGTTTTACAGAACGTTCATCGGTCTAGTAGCATTATACCTTCAAAGTTGAAGTGTAACTGTGGATTGTCGTAGAATGTTATATATGTGACACTTTTCATGGATGTAGTTTTCGCAAAACATTTTCAGTATTGGGCACTGCAATGTTTAAACCAACTTTTAGAGCAGAAAAATTCCCTTTTCTAAGTCAAGCTTCATGTATCTGTTGTTTTTTTTTTGCAAACTTGGTATGAGACTGATAAATAATTATAATTATATAAATTATAATAATTATAATTATAAGTTAGATAATAAGTAGCTTTTGATGGACCTTGAAAGTTTTAAAAGATAATCAGGTGTAATTTTTTTTTGTCAGTGTTTGTCAACCAGTTAAGTTCTTTTAAATCTATTGAAGTGTACCACCTTCCAATTCTTATACTTAAAATAATGGAAACTAATCTTCAAGTACACAACGACACTCTTGAGGCTGTTGGACAGGATTACATGCGGCGCGAATTTGTGAACAACTTTTCTCGGACATGAACTTTCACAGTTTCAAACATCTTAAAAGTTCTCCTCCCTGCTAGCAAGCCTACAAGACAGTTTTAAAGTTTTAAACAACGTAAGTTTTTATCTCCACAAAAGAAGCTGTGCATATTTTTTAGTCATTCTTTCCTTGTAATTTGCATATTCGGTATATATAAATTCTAACTTTGTTTTACTCATTGATTGCACTGAAAATGACAAAGTTAATTATTGCCGAAACAAGTTTGGTGATATAAATTTTTTTTTAGAAGTGGCGTTGTTTACTTAAAGTTTATACGTATTTTACATCTTTATTGACCAATGAAACTATCAAATGACCAAAACTGTCAAATGCACAATTAATTCATAATGTTACATAACTCAAATGCAGGTAGCAAAGCGCCGGTAGACTGTGTAGCAGGTACATTTACCAACACAACAACTGCATCAGCATGTCAGACCTGTCCAGAAGGCTATTACTGCACTCCTGAAAACGTTACTGCTGGGGATCCTAAATCCGGATACCACCCATGTCCAGTTGGGTATTATTGCCCTGAGGGTACAGGTCTGGACTGGAAACCTTGTTCTCGTGGGACCTTCAGCAACAAAAAGAGACTAAGCAGGGCTTCGCAGTGTGAGGATTGTACTGCAGGAATGTACTGCTCAGAGTTACACGCAACCAAACCAAAAGCTGAATGTTATGGAGGATACTACTGTCAGTCTGGAGTTGATAGGCCAAACCCTATTAGTCCAAATGGAACTTTGTTGTATGGTAACTGCAGCGCTTTATTGGGAGTTCACACAGGTAAACCATGTGTTCATTAATGTGCAAAGCAAGTTACATTGCGTGATTTAGACGAATTAAGGTTAAAAATGTTTTGATCGTTGCTATAAATATTGTGAGGAGCTGGTGTACAGAGCATTAGTTGCATTGTCAAAGCAATCAGCTCTCTTATGCTGACATAGGGCCAAGGCTCAAAGCAGCTGCTAATACTATGAAGTTGATAATCCCAAATTCTTCAGTTATGTAAGCTGAACTACAAAAGGACTTGACAAGATTCTTGAGTTGTAGGTTTTTTTATTTCAGCAACTTTATTTCTTACGGCAAAAATACATCTCTAGTTGTTTCTATTTTATTATGAATTACAGTTTGTCAGTATGCAATGATTGTTGATATTCAACATTTCAATTATCATTAGGTATTGGAGGTCGGTGTCCAGTGGGCCATTTCTGCCCACCACAATCCGCTTTACCACAGGGATGCCCACCCGGTAGCTACCAAGATGAGGAAGGCCAGACTTACTGCAAACCGTGTCCAGGTGCTTTCTATTGCTACGCTAACTCTAGCAGCTATCTGGGCAACCCGTGCCCTCCTGGTAGCTACTGCCCTGAGAACACTACACATGAAAATCAATATCTCTGTGAACCGGGTACCTTTAATGCACTATCAGGACAAAAGATGAAGTCTGCCTGTGTACTTTGTACAGCTGGAATGTATTGTCAGGGAAATGGCCTTAGCAAACCAACTGGAAACTGCTCTGAGGGGTGGTACTGTGTGAATGGTTCGACTACGGACCAACCGAGTGAAGGTAATGATAACTACAAACTTGATGATGAAAAAGTGTGACGAAAAAACAATTCAATCCAACAAAACAAAAATGTACTTTGACATGGTTTGTGTAAGTTAACTTGGTTAGTATTTTGAGAAATTCTACTTAATGTTTATGTATGGGCGAATAGTTCCAACACGCCATTCAGACACAATTCAAGGTTGAGACTTTGTGACCATCGCTTCCTCAGTGTAGAGTTGATGTTTTGTGTTGTGCTGATAAACGGATCCGTAGCTTATGGCGATGATCATAAAGTTTCAGTTTTGAGTTGTCGAAATTAGGTTAAGTTTAGTAACGTTTTACGAATTTAACTCTTCCAATGCAATACCAGTTTCTGTTGGGAACCAACCTGTGAAGGATTATTGTCCCATTCGGGGGAATCAAAGATTTTCATCGGCTTAACACTTCAGAAACCAGAGATAAATGCCAGAGCCATGATCCACTTGGCTTGTACAATGGTTTTGCTGGCATTTATAATAATCTTGATTTTATTACACCTATCATGTTCAATTAGTAAACAATTTTATCATTGGCATTGTGTTACACCATTCATATTTTGAACAAAAAATTGGATTTTCAATTTAAGAAGAAATATTCCTTCTTTTTTTGTTTTAATAGCGAAATGCCCTAAAGGTCACTACTGCCCAAGCAAGTCGTCATTCCCAGTACCCTGTGATGCTGGAACTTTCTGTGACTCAGATGGACTCAGTAGACCTACATTTGAATGCAAAGAAGGCTATTATTGTACACTTAAAGCCACTAGGGCAGATCCAACAGATAACACAACTGGTAACATTTGTCCTACAGGAACATTCTGCCCACGTGGAAGCAAAGCACCGGAAAAGTGTCCCATTGGAAAATTCCTGAACTCAACAGGAAATAGGTTCAGTATATTTCTTCGTTTGGGTTTGGTTTGACAGAAGTTTTGTCTCGATAGAATCCATTTTTGGATTGATTTGTACCAATTCTGTGAATTTTTGATTTCCATAGATACAAAAATTGTTTATCACATTAGTAACTTCTCAATGAAAACATTTCTGCCCTCGTTTTGAAAATATATACTTACCAAATTGCCAATAAAAGCTGAAAAATATAAATGGTATAAAAACTTTGGTTAAAAACTTTTCACCAACATTGTCAATAAATTGTCATCTTTACATTCTCGAAAACGTTTGTGAAAAGTTTTTTTACCAAATTTTTATATCATTTATACTTGTTGTTTTGTAAATTTTTCAAAACAAAAGGATGGGAAAATATATTTTTCTTTTCATTCTGCTTGTGGAGTAAAGCTTATTTAGGATATATTCTTGATGGCAGTTGTATTATTACGTGCCTGCAGGAATGAAACTGATTGTCAAAGCTGCTCCGAAGGCTGGTTCTGTGGTGGTGTTGGTCTGGAAGTACCACAAGGACTCTGTGAACAAGGATTTTACTGTTCAGGGGGTGCAACCCACAGACAACAGCATCCCTGTCCGAAAGGTTACAAATGTGCACCTGGCTCACCAGCCCCCATTCCCTGTGCTGCCGGCTTCTACCAAAACCAAGAACGACAATGGAATTGTATCAAATGTCCTGCAGGGCACTACTGTGACAACAGCACCAGCCCAGTTGTCGACTACACACAATTCAAATGCATTACAGGACATTACTGTCCACAAGGTACTAAGTACAGTAACCAATACAAGTGTCCACCTGGAACTTTTAACAATCAGACAGGAAATGACGAGGTCAGTGATTGTAGAGATTGTACTGGAGGATTTGCCTGTGATGACTGGGGCCTTTCGGAACCTAATAAACTTTGCAGCCCTGGATATTTCTGTCGTTCTGGAGCTAATATGACAGCACCAAGACTTGGAAACGAAGCTGATATTTGCCCACCTGGATATTACTGTCCTAAAGGTATGTATGAATTATTGTTAAAACGTTATTTATTTGACTGCCTTCAGTCTACTGAGTATAATTTTCTCATAAACCCACCGCCTAGAACTTCAGGTTTAAGATATGGTTCAGACGCCACCTGAAAAACCCAGTTTCTCGAGTTTTCATTTTTTCCATTTAAGACCAATGTTTTCGTGAAAAACACACAAGGAAACTTAAAATCTTGAAACTTTGATTTTTCAGACCGTTGTAGATTTGAGATGATTTGTTTACTGGTTATCTTTTAGATCTGTTGTTGGTCATTTCGTTTAGACATCAGTTTGTATAACGAAAATATTGCAAGAGTAAGTAGGTAATTGCCTTTTTACAAGTAAATTTGATTAGGTTATGGTGATGAAAATGCTCCATTTACCTAGAAATTACCTGGAAAAGTCCTATTATTTTACCTGAACTACAGGGAAGAACTCATTTGAAATAACCCTCCGTCATTCTAACAACACCCCTACCACCAATATGTATGAAGCAATCAAAATAGAAGACTTAATGTATCGAAATGTATCTTGATTTTAATCTAAAAATTCCCAATCTCAAATTCAGGAATTTGTTTTTAACTAAGCTCTGTAAGCCGCAGTTTTTAGTTTTTAGTATCCTAATGGTTTGCTTGTACTAACAAGCATATGTTGCTCTGTTCCTGATTAGCTTATAGTAAATGCTTGCACATTCTTAAACAATTTTCCCTTGTGTTATTTTTTTTCTTAAATAACAAAGGTGTTGCAAAACCAATTGGTTGCCCAGTTGGTAGCTATAGTGCAGCAGAGGGTCTCCAGGCTGAGTACCAATGTCTGAACTGCACTGGTGGGGAGTTTTGTAATTCTACTGGTAAAACCACTACATCTGGACCATGCGAGCCTGGCTACTTCTGCCCTCAGGGTTCCACCAGTCCACGGGAAGTTGTCTGTCCAGTAGGTCATTACTGTCTGCAGGGAACCTTCCACCCGTACCAATGTCCAAAGGGCACATACTCCAATGGTACTGGTCTAACCGATAATACCAATTGTACCCCATGCCGTGAGGGATGGTACTGTGATGACACTGGATTGACTGAACCCAAGGCAGAGTGCGACCCAGGATTTTATTGCCCTACTGGCCAGAACAGAAGCAACCCTTACCAGTGCCCAGCTGGAATGCACTGTCCAAGGGGAAGTCCTTCATCAAAATCTTGCCCAGCCGGGACATTTGTAGACTATCCACAGGCGTCCCAGTGTCATAGCTGCCCTGCTGGTTATTATTGTGTTCCTGAGCTGGTTACACCAGGTGAGAACTAAAGTGGTTGTTAGCAATGGCAGTGTGAATGATCGGCTTGAAAAAATAAAAGTCTAATAAAAGTCAAATTTCATTGAACATCTCACTGGAATAAAGCACAGAGAAATAAAATCAGACATAAGGAATGTCTTAGTAATGGACTTCATTCGGTCTTTTCTAAATACAATAGTATCATTTATTGGTTGTCAAGGCAATATTTAGTGTTAGGTGATGAATTATGGTATACCATGATAGCAAAAGAAGCTGAAAATAGCTTTTAATCCTTATGATATGCTTAACTTAATAACTATTTGTTTAAGGTGGGGTTTCATTGAGGTTTGAAGCAGGAGGGCAAATGGATTTGGCACCCTGGCAAAGTTTATGCAAAGGCTTAAAAATATTAAAGATTTATTGTTGCAGAGTAGCTAAAATCAGCCGGGCAAAGCCATCTTCACAGTTGGTCAATTTGCCCAGTGCCCGGCTGTTAATGAAACCCCTGGTTAAGATAATCGTATTGCTTTAAAATACCATTACGTAATTCAAAACAGTTTATATGAGTCCTGGTCTGTAATCCAGGTTTGTCTTTGGCTTTTTGTTCAGTGAATAAAAAAGGCAGGTTAAAAGCCATATTTTTTGTTTTTATTTTAGGAGATCCCAGCAGTGTCAAAACAAAGTGTCCATCTGGCTTTTACTGCCCCAATGGAACTGGATGGAACTGGAAATCATGTCCTGCAGGAACGTACAGTTTTCAAGAAGGTCTGGCGAGAGAGCAAGATTGCACTGCCTGTGATGCTGGAAAGTATTGTCAGGGTGTCAACCTTACAGCTCCAACTGATGACTGCAGTGCTGGTTATTACTGTGTGTCAGGGGCTGCTGTGCCTACACCTCAGATGACTAACCTCACTCATTGTCCAACTCATTTTGCGATTCCCACTGTTGGAAACATCTGCCCTCGAGGCCATTTCTGTACTAAAGGAAGCACAATGTATGAAGGTAAAAGCATCTTTATGCTGACCAGGCAGATATTCTCCACTAGGGCATGAGCTAAACGACATGAAAGTGTATTAAAATGAGCTAAACGTTTAACAACTGTGAGATATCGAGGACGTATCGAGAATGAGTTACTTCCCCTGAGTTGTTGGTGTAGGTTTTTTGAGACCAAGAAGTCTAGTTGTTCTATTATCACTTACGTAACTGAACAAAAAGGAAATAAGTTTAACAAATATCTATTTGAAAAGAATGGGGCACGTTTTTCTCTACTCGGGTACTTGTGAAACTAGACCTCTAGTAGAATAGTTAATCACGATGAAGAATTTGAAAATAGTGCACGGTTGGAATGGAACTAAAAGGAAATAATCTTATATTGTATGTTTAAAATTAATACTGATAGATTGATAACTGTAGGTTTAGGCAATGTGCGCTTCAAACTAGCCTTTTTTCAGTTTTGCTGATATGGAAACAAACAGCAGCAGGTTTCTTTCAATACTATCCACAATGAAACGGTATCTTTGTCATTTTTATCCTTATCCACTTGTTACCATTGATAGAACTTTTAATGAACACGCCAAATGTATTGAAAAGGCCCAGACAAATGGAAGTGTGTGTGCAGTTTTAAGCAAAGGCGATTGGTGTGTACATATTAAGGACCTTAAGCAATGAGGACTGCGACGCTGATGTGCCGATGGCAAAGAACAATAGTAAATACAATTATTGCACTTTGAGTTTCGTCAAATCCTTGAAAGGTTTTTTTCAGACTTCTCTTTCGCAATTGCTTAAATTTCGCACATAACCACAACGATCATTCATAACGTCATTGTTTACACTTCATTACAAACTCATTCATAACGTCATTGTTTACACTGCGGAGCAAACTCAGTCTCCATAATCATACCTACGACGATCATTCAGAACTTTATTGTTTACACTGCGGTACAAACTCAGTCTCAATTAATCGTAACCACAAGAATCATTGATAACGTCATTGTTTACACTGTGTTACAAACTCAGTCTCAATTAATCGTATTGTTTGTAAAGTAATTTCTTGTATGTTCCTTCCCAGGATGCCCTGCTGGTGAATATCAAGATGAAGAGGGAAAAGACACATGTAAAGCCTGCCCAGTTGGTTACTTCTGTTATGGTAACTCAACAGGTTTCATTGGTAACGAGTGTCCAGTTGGCCACTATTGTCCACTGAATACCCCTGAACCATATGACAAACCCTGCAGCCCAGGAACCTTTAATCCAAAAACCAGAGGGAATTCATCTTTGGACTGTCTGCCTTGCACACCAGGCTTTTACTGTGAGGGCTTTGGAAACTTAAAACCTACAAACTCTTGCTCTGCTGGTTTTTACTGTCCAGGAGGGGACTCCACTGCAAAACCATTTAAGTGTCAGACTGGACATTTCTGCCCTGTAGGATCCTATAACATGACTAAATGTACTCCCGGTAAGTTCTGTGATGAAGCTGGACTCTTGGCACCCAAAGGTCGTTGTGATCCAGGTTATTATTGCCCACTCGGTTCCACCTCCCGTACCCAGGTCGAGTGCCCTGAGGGTCATTATTGTCCACTGGGAAGCGCTGTTCCTTTACCTTGTCAGCCAGGATATTTTCTTCCTGGCAGACGACACCATAGCATTTCTCAGTGCCGGAATTGCACCGCTGGAGAGTATTGCAATAACACTGGACTAGCTGCTACTGAAGGCAAGTGCGATAAAGGTTATTATTGCCCTCCTGGACAGTCCGTTTCAGCTCCAGCTGCGTATCCGTGTATAGTTGGTCATTATTGCCCAGTTGGTTCACCATTGCCAGTACGATGCGAAAATGGGACATACCAGGATAATGAATATTCGTTTGAGTGTAAAAGCTGTGAAGCGGGTTATTACTGTGACAACACTAAACAATCTGTGGATAGCCTGGCAGGTTTTGAGTGCCCTAAGGGTCATTATTGTCCTAGGAAAACCAGATTTGCAACGCAGTATAAATGTCCTTCTGGTACTTGGAGCAACAAGACCATGTTGGAGAGAAAAGAACAATGCACGTCATGCCCTCCTAGGTAAAATGGCTTATTTATTGTATTTTGTTCAACTTGTTTGGAAAACGTGTTATTCATTCGGAGAAAATGCAAAGAAAAAGAAAGTTACCTCAGGATGTAATAAGTTCATTAACTGCTTCGGAATTCATATGAAAAATTTGGAATTTATGGGGTCTGTAATTATATTTTAAAATCTTCAAAAAAATGCCTTTACAGTGGTGATACAGAAGCGACTTTGTTAAGTTTGAAAAGACCTCAAGAATAATATGTAAATATTTGATATTGTCCTTCAGTAGCATGTTGTAAAATTGTAAAAGTTAAAAATTCAATTGAGGCCTAGAGCTACTGTTAGAAAATTTGAAAATGACAAAAAAGGTTTTAAGTTTTTACAAGAACTATTCGAGCTCTTCGCCGATCTATGGCATCATTAGGGAATGAATAATAAAAAACGTAGCGGAGGTCTAAATACCGACTCGCGCGATCAACCGTAACAGATAACAAGATATTGTGAGCTGAGCATTGGTTGAGAAAATTAAGTCTTTGCTTGAAGGTTGTTAAAGATTGGCGAAAGCTCGAATAGTTTTTCTAAAAACTTAATAAACTCATTATCTTTAAACATACAAATCTAAGGATTTGAAGGGCAAAACGAATAACGATATTCTAGCATTGCAAAAGTTAGGAATTCAATTGAAGACCTACAGCTAAGGTTAAAAAATTTAAAAATGACTAAAAAGCTTTTATTTTTTTTGATTACTTGTAAAGAATTTGTAGTATAGTAAATATAATTAAGTATAGTAGTTGCAATATTATTAGATTTATTTAGGATTTAAGAATTAAAATTTTTTTGACTTCGTTCTTGTTTAAAGGTATTACTGCGAGCAGGAAGGTCTTGAAAACCCAGAGGGTCTATGTCTACCTGGTTACTACTGCAATGGAAGCGCCAAAGTACCAAATCCATCATATGCCGAGTGTCCTCGTGGACATTACTGTCTTGAAGGGAGCTATACACCAACACCTTGCCCTAGAGGTTCCTTTTCTAATGCCAACAAAAACAAAAACGTGAGTGATTGTAAACCTTGCAGTCCTGGGAAATACTGTGATCCAACGGCTGACTTTGTGGAAGAGCGGGACTGTGATGCTGGATACGTTTGCATTTTAGGTAAGTATTAGTTTTTGTGGCTATCTGCTTCATAGCAGAAGCTACTATGTCACGACCCGTGTCTGTCTGTACGTATGTTCGTATGAGTGAACTCATATGCGCTGCTTTATATATAACGTAAATTTCTAGGCGCTTGTTGTAGTGTCTTACGTAGTGCAATAGGTAAGGCGCACGCCTCGCGATCGTTAGGTCGCCGGTTCGATACTCGGTGGCTGACCTTTTTTTTCTTTTTGTTTTCCTCCTCTCATTTTTTTCTTCTCTTATGTTTCTTCCCTCGTTATTATTTCTTCCCTTATTTTTGTTATATTTTAACAAAAAAAATATTAGGTGTGATT
>JAOBBB020052933.1:0-14486 GCA_025331005.2 Zoanthus gigantus
TGTGATTAATATTTTACTCTATATGAACCATTTTAATTTGTACTTATTCGATGTAATTATTCTTTTTTGTTCAAACTCTTGCTGTAAGTTTGTGAAGTCATGTATCGCGCCTTGCAATGCAATGATTTAGATTGCAAATTAAAAGGTTCAGTGACTTTCATTTCGTGGTTTGTTTAAAAATACACGCACTGGTTGGCGACACAGTTCACTAGAAATTATTAGTAATACACTTTCGTTTCGCATCGTGCATTATTGAAACGCTCGTTTTTTGTGTCGCCAGCGCGTGCGTGTGTAAACAAACCATGCACTCCCACCAGTCCAGTCTCTAACCCTTCAATAAACGGTGCTAAAGGAAAAAATAGAAGCATTGCATCGCATTATTAGAAGTATATACACCTGATCTCAGTTTGTTTGTGGCTCTGTTACCTAAATAAAAAAACTTGTAGTTGAAGAACACTCTCTGTACAGGAATATAAAACATAAATAGAAAGTGAATTTTCTCTTACATTCAAATTTTCCGTGAAGTTTAAACAAAAGACAAGGTTTTGTAAAACCTGTGGGAGAGCCCTGAGGAGCGCATGTGATTGCGATTCTGATGATTCTTCCGTCCACGTTAGGGGAATTCGGAGTTTTTCTAACCTGTGCGGAGCAAGACAATACCTTTTTAATGAAGAAGTTCTAACATGTCAGTGGAAGCTTTCCTAATATTTAAATATTTAATTTCTCAGCAAACATGGGCCAACTGAAACCACTAAGGTTAAAACTGTTCATTCTAACTTCTGTCAGATTATCGCACACACTGAACCGAAGATGCAAACTGTTTGTCTAATGCATAATTGTTTAAAATAATATTTCTGTCTTCCGCAAATGAAACAATGATTATTAAATCTAAAATAGACCCTGACTGATTATCTATTCCATTGGCTTCAGCTTGTTTCATACTTACTTCTTAAATGAATTACTGTGTGAATCGTAAACATTATCAGAACCCTATTACCCAAATTTCCTGCGTTAATATATTTATGATAAAAAAAGTTTAACAAGTTGTGATACACGGAAATGATGAAACACTGCAGACAGGCGCGTAGCTACCTGTAAGCCAGGTAAGACCAGACTTACCAGTTTTTCTGAAACCCTATAGCACTTTTCTTCATCCAATTTCTTTCATTTTGGAAAATGAAGGTACAGGGCAGACAAAATGGTCACTCGAAATCATTCTTTGCCTTGGTCTTTGGTGAAGTCGATTGCCAGATATTGAACTTCTGTTTAGACCTTTTGGATCATGGAATGGCTGGAAATACTTCCAGTTAATTCATCATTGTTAAAATATATTTTGCTTTTGTGTTCGCCTCCATTTTGAAAATTATTCGGCTCAAGCCTCGTCAACCTGTGAATCCGGGCTTACCAGAAAAAACTGGCTGGCTATATACGCGCCTGGTAGATACCTTATAAAATTTGATAGAATGAAAAATGTACAAAGATAGTAATATACATTATATACTGCATACAGGCGGATAGAAAAAAAATCAAATATAATAAAAATAGTGTTATAAGTTACCATTATTAAGAACTCGCCGCTTTCTTTCAATATTTCAAATCTACTGTTCCCGGTTGAACTAATAGGAGCCCACGTGCCATCACAGTGGAGAAATCTCGAAGATCTTACATCTATTTTACAGTCGTCCCCACTTGAAATGTGCTGCAACTGGTCTGCGAAATTCTCTTCTTGGAATATTGGTATGTTACTAAATGGCGTTTGTTGTAAGACAAATATTCCACATCCTAAAATTAAAGCAGTTCTGTCAGCCTATTTTCCAGTTCTAGTGATTTTTCACCATGCAATCATCATCATCATCATCATCATCATCATCATCATCATCATCATCATCATCACAATCATCATCAGCATCAGCATCATCATCATTATCATCGATATCATCATCCTCGTCATCATCATTATCATTATCAATATCATTATCATCATTATCATCATCATCATCATTATCATTATCAATATCATTATCATCATTATCATCATCATCATCATCGTCATCATCATTATCATTATCAATATCATTATCATCATTATCATCATCATCATCATCATCATCGATCGTTATCACCAAATTCATTATTGCTATTGAATTTATCCTTTTTATTATTTTTATAGTACTACTCTTAAATATAATATTTGTATATATTTCTCTTATTATATATATTATTATAATATTTATCTTATTATATAAATTATTATAATACTGCATAGATAGATCTTCGATAATTAAGAAGAAAACAGTTAATCATAAATGTATTACCGTTTTATCATAAGTTAAACTTGACATCTAACTATAAAATCTCGTTCCATTGCAAATATTTTCAACAGAGAAAATTTAGAGACGCAATATGATTTCCGTTGTTAATTAAGAGGATTTTAAGAGGAATTTAAAGCAACTACATATCGAATATGTGGGCTGAGTTATTATTTTTCTTATTAGATTTTCACCTGGGTGGCGTAGGCGTAGGAGATTTCTAAATTATTTCTTCTCTTTTGCTCGTTTCTATGAGAAAAACTATATCAGTTTTTTAGGGTCACTTAGGAGCCAATGTTTAGTTTTTCCTTTCTTCTTGGCGTTCGTTTCAAATCATTTTGCTTTCTGTCAACTTGCAATACGGAGCTTCATATTGAACAATGAACCAGAATAGATTGAAGGACATTTTGCAATACTAGTACTTGGTTTATATTAATATATTCAGTTTATTTTATCTATCTTTCGTATCATTTAGTTCTTCTTTGATCCGGCTCTAGGTTTTTTCTTCAGGCAGTCAGTATTCTTGCTAAAATGGTTAAAGATCCGTTGTCAATGCTATTTCAAGTTCCCTGATTATAACATCAAATATAAAGCTTTTTATTACTGTCTTCCAGATGGCAGAAAACTCCTGAAGCTTTGATATTGCCTGACATTTTATTACATTGCTATGAAAGAGCCTCTTGTTTAAAAAAAAAGAAAAAAATATATAATAATAACTACTGTCTTTGAAAAACTAAAAACACGCCAAACGTTTTTGAAATCAATATTATCTTAACGTTAACTGACTTATTTTTTCCCTGTGTCTGGAAGATTAAACATTGTAAACACTGTCCTGCAAACCTTTGTACTTTGTACTTCTCTATAAAAGTAAATCGCCTTTGTAAATTTTGATAAGTTAAATTTTTTTTAGCTCAACTATAAAATGTTATGAAATCTAATCACTGTAAACACAGGAATCAAGAATTGAAATTTTGTAATCAGGTATTAGATTTTTTTTTTTTTTTTTAACAAACTTACCTTGCCGTTTTCTAAAAGCTTCATCATCCAGGCACCTTCTCGAGTCATTCCCAATGTTTAGGAAAGCGGGACGAAATGCCGGACATTGGCATTCACAAAATGTTTGTGGCAGCATTTCTGCTCCAAAGCTCTTGCATTTATCGTTGGACTTGATGGTGTCGCATAAAGCTTTTGGAATCGTGAATTTGTCACCATGACTATTACTAAAATTCCTTTCAATAGTATAATTTTGTGTTGCAGTCTTGCCGACCGTGAAGAGTACAATTGAAAGTTGCAACAAGAAAAAATGATTCATTCTGCTTTAGTTATCCAACTCATTAGATAATTCTACGAAAATCTTTTTTTTTTTTGGATTCAATACTAGCACGTTAAAAAAAAAAAGTTTCTGTGACAATTATTTGCTTTAAGACGTTGTCAATGTCTACTTCAACACTTGGTCGTTTCTCGATAGAAATGGAGAATTAACAATGATTATAACGCTTTAAGTCTGTTATCGATTACTGCAAGGAAAAAAAAAACAATAGAAACTTGCCAATATCTCGATTACGCTACTCTGAGTTAATAAAGAGCTATATTCTGTGAGAGTTCGGAAATGATAAACGTGTACGAGATTGGAACTTATATTCAGTAGAACACGAAGGTGTCACGTCATCGACTCAGTTTCTAAGACTGAACGATAAACATGAAATATTCGCCAATGAGTCCAGCACTTAAAATACTTCTGTAGATGTGTTGATTGCTTCGTACCTTGCGAAAACCGTATCGATCGTTTCTTTAAATCTGGAGCACGTCAGTTTAAGGCAAGAGATTACGAAACTACAAAAAAAAAAAAAAAAAAGAAAGCCTAAGAAATGGCATTTGAAATACAAGTCGCCTTGAGATGGATATAGCCATTTACAAGCAAACAGGAAGCAATAACCACATCCTGTCACAAATTTCATTGCCCTAGTTACTATTTGCAATTTGTCGGAACATTTCCATTTTTTTAAATTCTTCATATATTTATTGCCTTATTCCTATTGTATTATTCGTCAGTTTATTTTGCTATAAAACTTTTACCTTAAATTTCAAAATTAAAATAAAAATCAGACATGCATCGAACTGACTTTGTAACAACATTTGAAATGTTTAAATCAGTAATTTTGAATAAAGCTTAAATTAGAATTGAGGGCAATATAGGGTGAAAAAAATTCATAGGCGAAAAGTTCAACTAAACATTTTTAACAAAACATTTAAGTTCTAATTTATAGTTTTTGATCAAATTATCTCGCTTGTATTTAGTTTTATAGTGTATTTTTAATTGGAATACAAGAAAAGTAATTTGATCAAAAACTATAAATTATTGTAATCATCGAAAAAAGTATGTCAAATTGCTTTCCTAAGAATAATAAAACAACGTTTCTGACAATTTTGATTTTAAATCTGCCAAAATTTCCATGATATTGCCCATTACAATATACCTTTTCAGAAAGTATGGTTGAAAAACTCCTCAGTATCAGACATTAATGTTGCTTCAGTTTAATAATATTCTTTTTGTTAACTTGTTACCAGTATTCTTTTAGGTCACTGTCCAATAGATCTTGCAACAAAGCAGGGTATATTAAAAGAAAAATAAATATATAATCGGAAAACTTGTAGACTTAGGCTTAGTGACCAAATATTCTGACAAAATATCGGATTATATATATTTATCCTTGACTTAATACTAATATTCTCTCTTTACCAAGGGCAAGGCAGTAACAAAAATGAAACATGAATATAAAAAATAATTATAAAAAAATATATATATGTGAAAGTGTGCTAGCCCATACGATTGCGGAAAACCGTGTACAACGAAATACCGTGGGAAAACAATTTTACTATATATATCATTAAATGGCGACGTGTTCAGGGCAGTTAGTAAGGTCATCAGTGACCTTTCAATCACAATTTCCCGGCTCTGTTCTACTCTGGCTTGACTCTGACCTCGAACTTTTTTGTGTGGTTATCGTTTTCGTCAAAGCTTAGCTTCCCATCCTTACGAATATACGAGGCCGGTAAATGAGCATCAACGTGTACTGGGTACTAACCTGTGATAAGTTACTACTGAGTTTCACTTCCTGGTGAATCAAAGACTCTTTGCATCCACTTAATACTACGTTAACAGAATTGAAACACCGGCTCCACTGAACAAGCGCTACACTAGACTCTAAAAGGGTTAGCTGGTACACAGCTGTAACGTTCATGAAACAAATCTTTCATTCTGGCACAGGGCCATTAGTTTGTTAGGCTGAATACTTATTTTCAAGTTACCATAGCCTGTCCTTTTTTCATTGCAAATGTGTTTCACTCTCTTGCTCACACTGACTAAATCAGCTCCGTGAATTGTTCTGTTTGAACACCACTTGTGTTAGCTCTGTTAGCCCGCTAACATTCGATTCAAAAAGTCCTTTCTTCCCGGCTGATCAAGTACAGCATATACAGCCAACAGGTAAATTAAGCAAAGGACAGTAAACATGATTTTTTATTGTACTGTATAAGTGTGAATGTACTTTGTGAAAGCAGGTAAAACGGTAAAACATGAATTTGAAACTGCAAATGCTGCAAAAAACTGTCAAGATCCTTCTCGGATTCCCATCTTCCCTTTAAAAACTACTTGTCTGAGAAACGAATGTCTATATGTTGTCAAAGATCAAAAACTTTGGAAGCCGACTCCACTGTTCACTTACTTCGATCTTGTTCAAGTTTGCTGGATTAAGCTTCAGGTAGCATTAAAGGTGGAAAATCATCTGCGATTCTATTTCGATTCCAAAGCCAGACATTAAACTCAATAACTGTAGAGTAGACTTTACTCACACAAAGCACAATGCAAAGCCTGGGAGAAATTGGCCATTTTTGATTGCTGCATATTTTTAAAAGTGCTCGCCCCAGTCCTAAAAACTGTTATAACAGCCGGATGAGCAATGTCTCATCCTGCACTTCGTTAATTTTGGATTCTTAATTTTGTTGACGTCATTTGAATATCCGGTGTACTAAAAGCTATTTAATGATACTAAAATTATACTAAGCTCGTGTCAAAATATCTTAATTTTTTATACGATGCTAGTGACTATGAAGGTGTTTATGTACGACTCTAGTTTAGGGAATATGTGAAGGACCTATTTTGTAAAAGTGTTGTTATGCTGATGTTAATGAAACTCAGTTTTAGGCATAAGCCGAGCAATTATAACTTTGCGTGCTGCCAGAATGTCTATGGTATGTAGTGCTAATGCAAGGTTTACTGAAAACCAAATGAAATTGTTTTATCACGTTAATTTTGTTTCGCATATAAAAAAAAAAAAGTTAAACTGAGCTTTTTTCAATTCAATATTTGGTGCATATAATGATTTTGTAGAACTAAATTGTAAGGTAGATTAGAGCGCATGGCCACAAGTTCTGTTCCCTTTGAATCCTGATTTTTTTTTTTTTTTCCTGTCATGCTGACTTCTTTTTTGAAATTGTTTAAAATGCCTACAAACTGCGACGATCGGTCATACGTCACTAGTCTCACCCCTCCTCCTCCCTTAAATCGGGGAGCATGCGATTGACTTTAAGCACACTTTTGCCAATACGTTTATTTTTCTCAACTTGACGTCATCCCTGTACAAACATACATTTTCCCATGCACAATATTATCAGTATTGTTAATTATAGCAATGACAAGCAATAATTAACAGCTAGTTTCGTGAGCCATTTTCAATCGTTTGAAACATTTCTTAATCATGAGCAGTATTTTGCTTAATACTGTACCGTCAAAGGAACGTTTTCTAATGCATTAATATAGAAACTAAGCAAAACATAACGCCGAATTTCATACTAAATCAAAAAATGGAGAATATCAATATGTTCTTCGTGTTGTTCTTACACTTCTCTTATACATACAGTTAAAAAGTCTTAATGTGAAGTAGTTTAGAAAATAACCCCTTCATTCATGATAGGAAAATTAATTGTGCACTTAAGTTATAGAGAAGTTAAAGTTCTTCTTGTAATTTCATCACATGTGAAGACGTCAATTATCACAATATATGATCGATCGCTGCTCTACCCGCTAAAACGAAGTGAAAGTACTTTCCCCAAGCAAGGCACATTATACAGGCCAAATCGACTGCAAAATGGGCTGGCATGCCCTAAACAATTATTGCCACCAATAAGTATGCAATTAGCAAAAGTCTGCTCAAAAAAAAAAAAAAAAAAAAAAAAATTCCCAACAATTTTCCACCATTTTTTTATGAGCCACAAACGGTCTTTTAGCCCGAGCCTCAACAAAATCTAACCCCTCCAGGGGATGACCAATTTGAAGAAAGTTGCGGGCAGGCTTATATAGATCTAGGTCCCCAAGAAAGATCAATTTCCTACATCCAATTGTTTCAGTTGTTTAGTCCAGTTGGAAATCAAGATCGAAACTTTAAAACGCTCAATAACACAGCTGGAGTTATCAAATTCTTCTTAGATCCATGGATTGTCTAGCAAAAATATCATGATTAACAACTTGAAACTGTCAGATTTTTAATTTTTTAGTTGATTGATTCATTTGATTTACACAATTCCAATACTACTTGCATGGTTGCAAACGAAGAATACATCCTTAAAAACTCAACTAACAGCAATCAAAATGTTGCTTACATGATGTAAATTAAATCAGAAAAAAAACTGATCAGGGCTGCCACAATTAATATTTTACTGCATGTGAAATTCAAGGACTTTTCCATACTCCTTGAACGATTTACACAATTTTTCCAAAAATCAGCTTCAAAATACATTTACTAAATTTTAAACTTAAGTTTTATTATTCAGTTCTACTAAATTGGTTGAATCCTGATAATGAAATACAACTAACCAACTCCTCGCGGAGTTATATTTTGTTTTAGAACGTTGTCACAACAAAATATTTCAACACCAAATTTTAATTATTTTTCGAAGTCAAGAAAAAATGTTTTGCCAATTCTAGGAACTTCAAGGACCACGACTCAATTTCCTTGACTTTTCAGGATTTTCAAGACCTATGGCAACACTGATTTTGTTTTTTATTATAAAACTTAATGACAACAAAACTGATGATATCGCATAGAGATATTCTATAAATAGCTTATGGAATACAGTTTTCTTTGGTTGCATCAAATCGAGGAGTATCTAACATCAAAAAGTGGGACTGATAATAAATTAAGATAAACTTAAATATTAATAACACCTTTCATGGTGTAAAAAGGAAGGATCCTTAACTCGGAAGCTAATCCAGGCAACAATAGACGGGATATACGCAGAAAGAAGGAACTGCGAATAGTAGGGATTTAAAGTTTAATGAAAATTTAGAAAACTTGCGTTGGACACACTACTTGGGTATATGATGGGACCATTGACAAATAAAGGATAATTTGAAACAAAACTTCTTTATCGTGTAACTGTTTTGCGACAATTTACAGGTTTCCTTTAAAAACATATTGGAATTAAACAACTGCCCTTTGGAAAGTCACATTAATTTCGAAGGGTAAATTATAATCCCACATGCATAACCGAGAAACTCCGGCTTCTTTAATATTACCCTGAACAGTATTAATTTACTAAAAAGAAGACGCGACACAAAAAACAAAAATTACAAGATCGGAGAGTACGTGGTGCAACCAAACCACTAGTCACGTGGGCGCATGTGTTAAAAATTTGTGACACAAAAACGAAAAAACCGAAGGCATTTCTACATAGCTTGTTCCTTCCGGCACGAGTAATAAACAAATAAATACATAAGTTTGCCAATTTTAAAGCAATATGATGACTTCACAAAAGCCACTTACGTCAGAGAAACTTTTTTGATATCAGAATGTTCTTATGATGCTGAATATCGCTGCCAAATTTCATCGACACTGGCTTAGTGAATTTGTCCTTTGTGTAAAAGGGAAATAGAGAGCGAAATTAATTTTCTTGTAAGTTTCCCAAAACTTAAAATTTCTTCCCAAAATTTCTTTCAAGATATAAAGTCATTCAAGGAGGTAAACTTCCTTTCCGAATCAGAAAAGGTTGTATTTAATAACTTTATGAGTCCGACTAATGAAATAGGCCCAAAAGTTGTAAAGTTCATAAGTGAATGTAACAAAGTGCGAAATACTTTCAAGTAGGACCTTTGGCTTTATTGGGTAATGGTATTTCATAGTGAGAAATTAGTATCGAACTTTCTTTGGCACTATTCCAATATATCGAAGCCGTATAAGGAGTCATCAAAGTCTTGTCTTAGTGACTCAAGAATAAACGAGTAAAGGAAGGAGAGCGGGAGGAGGATGGGAAGGTTGAAACAACCAGCATCCCCAGTTTTAAGGAGCCCCTCAAACGCCCAATTTTTTTACGATTATAAGAATTATAACTTTCATTACGTTGCGTTTTCTTACATCACTCTACAATGATCAGGCACTAAAACGAGCTAGTTTAATTGGGATTTTATTTCTACACTTGTGTTGGACAACTCTTCATAAAAAAATGAAATACTTTGAGCAATTGATATTTATTTAATAAAATTTTATAGCCGTATACCCAAATGATGCTAATAAATAAAGTGTTGATACAGAAATAATCACCTCACCTTAATTTATTACTTAACCAACAAAGCTAAGTATCTATAAAGAATGTAACAAGAGTCTCATTTAAGTTATTCTTGAAGACTTCTATTATAATGGTGTTCCGTTTTCATTTGTTTTCGTTGGTGCTGAGAAATTTTCTGAGTCACTTTTATTATTGTTACTATTGATGTTATGCATGCCTTCTTCACTAGACCCATTTTCTTTTGATTTATCGCCCAAACTTTTTTTATTTGCACGAAGCTCCTCTTCCTCGTCATACAGTCTAGGAGGAAGAGAAGGAGTGATGGCATTTGCATTTTCAGAAGATGTTTCTTTTTCTTTGATTTGTTCAGATTGTAGAGAAGCTGGCTCCGCTTTGCTTTTTTGCGTTGGCGAGTTTTCTTCGTCGGGGTTGTAAAGACGAGCAGGTAATCTAGGAATGTCTTCTGATTCTGAGTCGGTTAATTCTTCTTTTGATTTCTGTCTTCTTAAATTTCGCGGGGGCTTCTTCGGCAGCACATTCTTAACTTTGCTATCCTTAGTCTCATTTGATGACCCCTCTTCAGCTGAATCATCGCTTGGCCGCGGTGGCAGCGGGGGAGGGTCATCTCTGTATGGATCGGTCAAATCAGGATTGCTTTTGGATTTTACATTTTCGATTTGATCATTAAACTCATCTATGTTGTAATATTCACGTTCATCATCGTCTTCATCGCTACTTTCACACACACTTTCGTAAACGTGATCGTCATCATCTGAATCTTCTACAGAATCGTAAAGATGTTCGCCACCAATATCTTCATTTTCGCTGTGTTCCTGTTCAATGTTTCCTATTAGATCTTGTTTATCTTGTTTGACTGGTTTTTCTGTGGAGCCTTGTTTTTTAAGTTTAGTTTCGCTCTTGGTCGAGACTCGTTTCTTTTTTCTTCTTCTGCTACGTTTAGAATTGTTCTTCTTTTGTTCATTTGCATTTGGTCTTTCTGAAGATTTGATACTATTGCCTTCTTTTTCCTTTTTCTCCTTTTGAGAAACTTCATCAGGGATTTCTTTACTAATTGTGACAACTGGTTCTGTTATTTCTTTTTGTCCTTTTTCTGAGTCTAGCTTCTTTTCTCCTTCGTCTGAATAAAACCAAATAAACATTTTTTAAAATACTTGATACAACCTATAACACCATTAATTATTTCATTTCAAATGACAGACTATTCTTCTCACAAATGTTTCTGTATTTATTATTTAGAATCTGGTGGCAATGATGTTTGAGTAGCAAATAATTTAAACTAAAGGCAGGCTACATTGCTGTAAAACAAACTATGCTATTGGTGTATAATTAGATAAATGAATATAGGAATTTTAAAAAGAGGAGGCCCAATTTTCAAATTATAGACAAACAACCCCTCGAACTCTCTCAAAAACAAAATTTTATAAGACGAAAAGTGTACATGGTTACAGTGGGATGAGAAAGGTCATTCTTCTTGAGTCACGCCTGGACAACTCGTCAGTGATCTCATATAGTCGAATGGAAAGTCTTTGTTGACAAAGAATAGTAGAAGGCCATTGAGCCTCTCCTCGACCATGGTGCTCCTGAAGGTGATCTTCACTAAACGCATGTGCAGTGAAGAGTTACCCCTCTCTCCACACTGGTGCTTGTTACTCGGGTGACATGAAGTAGCCTGAAGATTGCATCGCTACTTTGCTACAGCACAAGACTACAGTCCTTCAAAGCTTCTTTCAGTCTGTCGAACAATTCTTTATTATGTTTTTTTTTGTTTTGTTTTATTTTTTTTTCAAAAAAAGTCATAAACTAGATGCACTAAAAAAAAAATTGTGCTGTCAAATATCAATGCCCACAAGCAGGCCCCTTGCGTCCCTCCCCTAAATCCGCCACTGGATGGATGAATGAATATCGATGGATAGATAGATAATTAGATAGATAGATACAACGATTGGTAGGAAAATTGTTAGCTGGATGGATAGATTGATGGACGGATGAATTGAGATAGATTAGTAGAAAGTTTTTTTCGTCCGGTCAAAGTATTTACCTTTTTCCGATTCTTCGCCATCTCCAAGGTTGACATAAACAGGACCGTCATCAGAATCGTAAGATTCAACATGCTCGCATGGGCCGACTGTAAAGAATTCAAAATAACATTTTTTAGCGATATTAAACAATGTCAGGCGGAACCAGTACTAACAGGTTTTAGCCATAACTAGATTTATGTATAATTGCAAATCTAGTTCAATTCAAATGTATAACTTAAACATTCGTTGAGCTCTTGTAAGCTGTAATATTCTAGGATTAGCAAATTAAAATGTAGCATATTTATCTGTTTTGGACTAGAGATTTATATTTAAAGATCTAAAATGTTCCAAGCATTTACCCCCACCTGGCCGTTAGCCGAGTTGGTATGGAACCAGTCTACTGTGTGGGAGGCTCGGGTTCGATTCACAGCCTTACCAACACAGGATCTTAAAATGATTGAGGAAAAGCTTTTGTTTAACATGTGTAAGTGGTCAGGCCTTCGCGTCTTTTCGGATAAGGACTCAATCTCAATCTTTTATCGGGGGACCTAAAAGAACCCACGCACTTCTCCTAAAGAGCAGGGTAGTGATTCCGGTGTTCAGTAGTCGGTCTGTTACATCGAACTCGAGGGCATTTCTTAATGTTTCAAATGTATGAACCGCTGCTGTGGACTATCTAAAACTCTCAGTTGTTGAAATTTGTAGTCACCTGTAAAGCGCTTAGAGCTTTGGATAATTGCTACAAAAATGTATATTAGTTTAGTAGTTATATAAATATCTTCAGCTTGGAAATAACTATAGAAGAAATGTTCGTGTTGACACAAGCTTTTATTTTATCAGAAGAAAAAAAAGAAACTTCTGAGTCCCTAATGGGAATCGAACTCATGACCTTCTGATTACCGGTCAGACGCTCTACCCACTGAGCTACAGAAACTCATGTAGGGAACAGGTCAATTAACTTGGTTCTTATAGATAGAACTGGTCTGACAGGAACTGAACTCATATCTGCAATGGCCGATCGAGAGCTCTGGCAATCGGAATTTATTCATGTTTCACCTGCGCCTACCGGCATTGGATGAAGCAAGTCAACTCAAGTCAAGATGGAACATTGGGTATATGTCCTGCTAACTGCTGGCTCAATATGTCTATATGGTAAATAATTAGTAGTTGTATAAATATGATAGTCATGGGTTCGATTCCCGTTTGAGAAAAAGAAGCTTGTTTCAACACGACTGAAATTTCTTCCATAAGTGATATGTATTATTATATTTTACTAAACGAGTTTGTCTTTTTCGAATGAAATTGCTAGACCTTTTTTATAAGAACGTTTGGGAAGGACTTACGTAAATTCAAATCCCTACACTTTTCACAGATGTTTTCGTAGATAGGATCAAATACACCGTCTTCATTGTCGTTACTATTCTGGACTGCTTCTGCTGGTTTAAATCAACCAAAATCAATTTTCATACTGAAAGTAACTCTATATTAAGATACCTTTTGTAACTCTTCATCAGCTTACCAAATACGTTTTTTTTTTCTAAATTGAAATATTGAACTAATTCTTTTAAACATGTTTGGGGCAAAGATGTGTTGCAGTCCTTCACAGACCGACGAACATAAGCAACGATGTAGTGTTGGAACATGACAACAAGTTACACCTTACGGCCTGTGTAAGATTTGAATCCTAAACTACCATGCTAGAATCTGTAAGAATATTTTGACTCTCTTACCATTCTAGAAAATGTTTTTGTAATACAACTGAAAGATAATTTTTTTGTTTAGAAAATCGAAAAGACAATTAGTATATTAATCAGTTCAGTTAAACAAAAAAAGAAATTATAACTGAAAAAGAAAATTGTAATATATTATAACGCGGCGAGACCCGAATGTTGAAAAGACGTCTGCGCAAGCGCTAATTTGATACCGGTATTAGTCTGATCAATCATTTAAAATTTGGCTAGCAGGCATGATACCTCGGAAGCTAAAACGACGATATCAAACTGAAGAGAGACAGTTTTGATCTTTCAGGCAACGACACAAAGTATCGGCGGCGTGATCAGTGGCGCAGATTGCTGCCTTCGAACAAGTTCTTTGGCTCGCTCGACCACCTACTCCGTCCAAATTTGAATGTTTCTGTGACCTTCTTTCCCAACAAAGCTGTCACTCAGTTTTCAATCCTTACGAAGTTTGTATAAACACGTACCAGCCGTAATCTGCTTGGAGCTAACCTATGTTGGTTAGAGTTCCTGTCTAGGGGGAGTCAAAAATTATCATCCGCTTAAAGCTACAAAAATCGGAGGAAAAAGCCAATTCCATGGACCACTCGGTTGTAACAAGGATTTAAATAGCTTAGCCGACAGAAACTGTGAAGAAGTCATTGCTGTGTGCTCATGACGTAATGTTAGTATGATACTTTAGGTATCACACTATCAATCAGAATTTCTTAAAAATGCAAAATCAAAATAGGGCAAATAACACTCTAAAATGATCGGAAAGCGCTCTCTCTCTCTCTCCCTCTCTCTCTCTCTCTCTCTCTCTCTCTCTCTCTCTCTCTCTCTCTCTCTCGCTGTCGATCGCT
>JAOBBB020052999.1:0-14481 GCA_025331005.2 Zoanthus gigantus
AGCCTTAAAATGTTCTGTTTTACGATCGTGCAATCTTCGTTTTGTTTTCCCAATGTAAGAGTCGTTACAATCCCAACAGCTTGCTTTGTATATTACTTTGGACATTTGAGAGCGATTGAGGCGGTCTTTGTAGGGAAAGAAAGACTTAATCCTGTTAGTGTTCTGAAAGATGACCTTGAGGTTAACAGCAGAGTAGTATGGTGGCCTATTGACGCCATAGGATATTTTGTTCAATATTGGTAGTTTTTAGTTGTAATTCATCTTTCTTGTATTTGTTTTTCTTTGGTTTTAGTTCTCATTAATTGTTTTTCTTTTCGATTAATTTTTATTCTTTTTAATTTCATATTACTTTTTTCTTGAGTGTTTTATTTTGTTTGTAATGTCTTCATTTTGGTTCATTTCACTTTATTATTTTTTTAAACTAAACTGTTTTGGGTTATGTCGTCAAAACGAATCAAATCAAGTTCATGGCCTAATAACGCCATAGACCATGATGCAATTAGGGCAGACATGACAATTTGAGCACGTGCGAAAGTCACATAGCACATATGCATGTGAGCGCATAACTTTCAGATGTCCAAGCGAAAGAGAAATACAAAGTGGGAGGCATTTAAACTAGAAGCTTTAAACAAACGTCAAGGGAAAAAAGACGATGCTAACGCCGAAAAACGAGACTACATTACCGTTCAGCGACTCTCTTCGTCAGTTGAAGGAAAGTGGCAGAAATACGCACGGATAGGACCGCTAACAATGGTTCACCTGGGATGCGAGGCTACCCTTGAAAACATTAAGAAAGAGTGTAAGAAGCACTTCAACATCACCGATATGGATTGCGATATACTCGCTGGTGAAAGAGGGCCATCATACACCGATATTTCACAGATCACCAACTGGAAAGTACTTCATATTCGTTTTGTTGCAAGGTCGAGCGAGAGTTGCCACGAGTCAGAAGTTATTAAGTCAAGCCCCGTGAAATGTCAACAGATGTCAAAATACAGACGGCCAGAACCTTCAAAGGTACCTGCATCTGTGCCTTTGAGCGCGTTATTAGATATTGGCAAGTTGATTTCGCCTAAAAATAACATCACCACTGTTACTGTTGAAGAATTTAGTCTGCAAGATAAAAGATGGCTTCCACCTTTTGATGTTAAAGTGACCCTTGACAGGAAACCGTTTGCCAGTGGGTCTTTCCGTGACGCCTATAAAGCTTCAGTTATTTCTGGCCTTCCGTCTTCGGAAAAATACGTATTGAAAAAATTCAAGACAGAGCAGATCGCCGACATAGAACGATTGTTTGGAACAATTGAAGCACACACCCGGAAAATGGTCCAAATGAATGCTTTAGCGCGAAATTTAGCTTTAAAGATGTCGCTGGATGCCCCCGAAGAATTTGGTGAAACATTTGCTTATAATAAGCTTTACTTTGGCAAAGTTGATAAAGCAGTAGTCACGCTCGAGAGATTTTTAGAGGGGAAATTTGTGAAACACATTAACAATACCGGGGAGATCTATTGCGAAACTGGAGATGAAATTGGTATGAAATGTGAGGCATTTGTGCATTACACATACGCATTCACAAACAAGCAGCTAATGGTGGTTGACATTCAAGGTGTTGGGTTTCAACTCTGTGACCCAGAAATAGCGTCGTGCATTTTAAAGGATGAGACAGATGACTCAATTCTTTTTTGCACTGGTAATTTGTCAACCGTAGCAATTGAGGAATTTGTAAAACGGCATATTTGTAACAAGTATTGTGATTTGTTAAAACTACAAGATTTTATACTGCCAGAAAAATCCCATGAAGTTGAGTAGCATTTTTGACATTTTATAATTCATATTTTCAAATTTGTTGTTGTATTGAGTTCATTTCATAATTTCATAAATGACTACGAAATTACAAATACAGTAGAAAGATGTTTAGCCTTTAGGTTTAATAACTTCTGTTAAGATATTTTGGCTTGGAACTTGTTCATGTTTAGTAAGAAAGGGTATGATAAAAAAAAAACTAATATTGTTGATAACTACACATAGAAATAGTGTTGTTTTGTTATGAAAATCATTGTTAAGAACAAATATTGTCTTTATATCCCATAACTATAATATGGCTATAAATGCATTTTATACAATAAATTTTTGTTGAAACTTTGTTGCCGTGAGAATTATTAAAGCTATACAGTACTATGGTATTAATTTATTTTGTCTTTATGTTATGAAAAATACTCAGATTCATTTAAGGTATTTCATTTAAAAATTTTTTATAGTTACAGCTCTAAATAATTTTAGTTTTAGGAGTTTTAGTATCTACAAACATAATTGTGTAATGTATAATTCAATTTAATTTTTTTTTGGAAACATCAGTAAAGCAAACTGCTAAAAGAAATTATATGGTAACTATATATATAGCCCAAGTAACTACTTTTGTGTGCTAGGTGAATGGGGGGTCCTATTACTGTAATTTTATTGGGGGGGGGGGAGTTGGAACACTGTTGCATGTCTAATAGCTGAGATCTTTAATAACTGAGAGTTGAAAAAACTGAAAACCTAAACGTTTCTAGTCAATTTAACCTGTAGGCATGCAGATATAGTAACTTGTTTACTAAAACATAATCATCTTCTAAAACTCAAAGACATTGTAATTTTTTATATTCTTTTTATTTTTAAAATAATATAATATTAGCAAAATTAATGAAAATACTGGGGTCCTCTTTTGGAAACTCAACAGCAGTTTATAAACAACAAAAGAATAAAAAAAATGATATAAACATTTTTTCAACTCTAAATACTGGTTTCTTGAAAAAGTGAGTGGCAGAGCAGTTGGCAAAAATTAATAAGGTGGAGTCCTAATAAACACTGATGGGAAGTTGAAAAAAAATTTGAGATAAAAATAGGCAGGGGGAATTTATTGGCACTAGAGAGTAGTGTTTAGTATAGCAACAAAGCAGTCAAAGTAGTAAATAAATTGTTTTATAGAAAAAATACCCCTTCAATTGCAAATAATTTGACTTCAATATTAATCAAATACAGTAAATAGATTGGTCACCAGTCTCCTTTACACTGCATTTACTAGACAAGTGTCCTTCACAGCCTATTTTTATCAAAATTTGACCTTAGATATAAGTAAGCTGTGGCAGCATCAGTTGATTTAATGTCATCAATGTCTGGAATGTGTCTTTCACATTCTTGGCGAAAGTTTACTTCCAGATAATCGTCCGTATCAACCAATACCTCTGACAATCTAGCCGCCTCTAACAAATCCTCTTCCTTCAAAGGGACACCACACTTTTCTCCCCCATATTGCTCTGGGCATTGATATATATGCTCTGGCAAACCTGTAGGAAGCTCCTTGTTCTTTTGCTTGCGTATCCTATGATTATTCCAAATTGTTGTTTTAAAAATGTTGAGTTCTCGTTGCAGAACAGGAATGTAAATAAAAGCTAATAAATTTCTAAAAAGGAAAAAAAACAATAGTAAGGTAGTGAGTTGTTTTGAATAGCTTTGTTTTGCTCTTACAGATTCAGAGTTGTAAGTGAATATTATATTCCAATTGTTATAGGTAAACCTAAATATCTGGTTCCAAACTTTGAGTAAATTAAAGATGCTAGGACAAAACACTGGATCTCTGACTGCCTTGTTTCTTCAGATGTGGACCCACACATGCAGGGTTCTTGTTAAGAGCCGGTAACTGGTTATTTTTAATGGCTGTTCAAGTAAATGTTACTGGCTGTTTCACTGAAACATTTACTGAAATTATCCAAAGAATGTTTATCTGTTCGAAGGTGAAATCCCAAAGTTACCTGCTATTTCTGGTGTTTTAACTACTATGCAAAAATTTAGCAAGAACTCTGCACATGGTGCTCTTTACTCCTGGAAAACTCCTGATAAAACATTTTTCTCAACTCCTGGAATTTTATGAAAAAATTTAAACAGTTTTATACACAAACCAAAACCTGCAAAACCTTCATATGTACTTTAAATAATTTGCACTCAAATTGAAAGGATGTTTAAAATTGGAAATGATACTGCAAGTTACATGTATTCACTCTAACAAAGTAATGCAGTCAGTATTACAGTGTAAAACTCATTTTTTTATCTAATAATGTTGCTAGATAAAACTGGATGCAGCATTCCATTGATTGTAGTAGCTATGTATATATAAAAATGAAATGCATTTTTTACGAGAACTTTTGCTTGCACATTACCTATCTGTCTTATTGGTTGGGTCATAATCACCATTTTCAGCAAGAGAAGACAACTGCTGTTTGAAAAATCTCTCAAGTCTTTCTAAGAGCTCTCTCCACCAGCGTTCAATTTTATTTTGTGTGGAGGGTCCATATAAGATACTTTCCCTTTCATTTTCTAATGTATTATATTTATCGCACAGAAACATGTGCATTGTCACCATTATGTCGGTTTCAGTCCCTCTGTCGATTCTGATGTGCATAGGTAGCACTGAAACAAATTTATGAACAATACATTACATTAAAATAAGAATTCAAAAGTTCAAATTCAAATAAAAGTCAACTTATTCAAACCAAAACTCAATTGCAACATTTAAATAATTTAGGTTATTCAACTGCTAACTTGCTCACCTTTAGAATCAAACAAATACTCCAGATAAAATTTCCCAATAATTTTAGGGTTTTTATTTGATGTCCAAATCTTCAGAAAGTTAATTCGTCCACTGTAGGTATCTTGCCCACCGTAAATTGCAAGAGGAAACATCGAATTCTGATACCCACACATTTTGTCGTGTCCATCTAGAGACATTGTCCAGTCTGGTCCCTAAAATAATATATTTAAAAAGGCAATGTTGAGGAAGTGTAGCAATCCAAAGTATTTTCATAAATTTTGGAAAAAATAATTTCAAGTAACATTTTTTTGTAGAAGTAATGTATTTCTTTAAATTACATTTAGAAATGCTGACATCAGCAAAAACACACTTGGGATATAAGCTTATTTTTTCACCTTATTTGGCTAAATTTTTTCAACCAAAATTATGCTAACATTTGAAAAAATCAAATTATAGTTGTGAACAAGGCATTTTGCTAATTCCATCATTTTTGCTGATGTCAACAATACTAAAAACTACCTTTCTACGACTACCTTAGAATTGGTAGTAAGGCCTTCTCAATGATTGCCAGGCAACAAAAATTTATTATTGGCTATTCAGATCATTTGTATTAGGTAACATACATCTAAAAAATGTAATGTTACAAAAGTCACAAAAAAAAGTAATTTCCTCACTACCTATTCAGAACCTGCTGTTTGCATGGAAAAGATTTTTTTTTAAATTGAATACTTTTTAAGCATCTTTAAGCTGGATACCTTTTAGAAAAAGTCAAAATAAAATTCCCATCTGTTCAAAAGTTTTCTAAAACCCTGAGGCTGAGGGAAAGATGCTTTTACCTCCCCCTTCCTCCTGCCAGAATAGATTATAGCCAACTTAGGGTAGGTTTCTTTCGAAAACATATGGTTTTCATAGCACTTTGGGACTTAATTACATTTGTGGTCATTTTTATTACATTTGAGAGCTTTATTACATTTGTAATCAATTGATACTACATTTGAGGGTCTTGTATATTACACTTGTGGTCAATTATTACATTTGTGGATTCAAAAGTTGTACTTAAGCATACCAATCTGTCTTACACGGTATTTAAAAGCTTGCACATGAAACATGAAACCAAATGAGCTTGAAAGCTATACTTACATGGGAAGTAAATGCTCTCGCTCTTGGAGCTCTTTTCGGCCTTCCGACACCACCCCTTTGTTCAAGCCCTTGAGGATTGACTTCCATCATCACGGCATACACCAAATCCCTCGGCACATGCAAGCCGTGCACTTCTCTTATTTTTTGTTGGAGGGCTCTATACCCAAGTAAACTTCCCGGACCTTCCATTTCCTCTTTAACAACTTCTCGCAACTGATCTACGTCCACATCATGATCGGAATAATTTATGTTAAAATAATTAAGACGGCGTGAAAGGGTTCGAAGACTCCATGCGTACATAGAGTATTTACGTTCTACTAAATCCAAAATCTCACGCTGCCTAAAGTTTTGCTTCACAAATGCGGACAAATCTTTCTTTAATTCTTCATCGTCTTGCCACACGTTGTATATTTTAACTTCATTTAAGAAATAAAACATGTGCTCCATGCCTATACATAACTGATAATTTATAGTCACTTTATTTCGATCTGTCACACCGATCATTATCTTTACATTTGACATGAATTATTACTTAAGAAATAAAACATGTTTTCTGTGACTTCATAGCCTGGTGAAAATCGAGGCGAAAGTTTGGGAGAATTCGAGAGCAGATCAGTGAAAACCCGGGAATTCACACAACCTTTGACAAGGTTTTCCCCAGGCTATGAAGGCACAGAGAACATGTTTTATTTCTTTTACAAAATTTTTGTTTTCCGACTTAACAAAGAGAAGAACGATATACGAAGCGCATATATGTATAGTTTTATTTCTTCAGTTCATGAAACTGTATTTTCTCACAACTTGGAGACAGCCAATCATATCGCTCACCTCATTTTTGAGCTATGAAAACACACTTGATAACCAATCAAAACGCACGTACTGTCCAAATTATTATATAATTATATTTGTTTCTCCTTTTTTGCAAGAATATAATGCATTTGAAGCTAAAATCCATGATCTCCGTGAACGTATGATGAACAGTAATAGTGCAGGAACGTTGCGAACCTCTGTAAAACGTCAGCTCTATGTCAGGTGAGTACTTAACTGTTACAGAATGTTAATAATCTTTAATAATCTTTATTACTTATAGCGCGCATTCAACATGTATATATTATCTGATGCGCGTTACATCCAATGACATTTTTACAATGAAATGCTAATTAAAATTTGTACAATAAAATAAATAAAATTGTGATTGATATAAAAGGTCGATGTTCATAAGCAATCCGAAATAAGTGCGTCTTAACTAAAACTTTGAAATTATCATAACTATCCTCCTCTCGGATGTGACGGGGTAGTTTGCAGTTAAATAAAGAAGGCAGAAGGCGAAGCCACAGCAAAGGCCTAGGGTTTTGTAGGTCTTGACATTAAATGGCTGTAATAAGAGTTCATTATTTCTTCTAAGGGCTTAACGGCTAGGTTGCTGGATAGCCACAAGAGAGTTAATGTAATCAGGAGCTGTACCGTGAATGGCCTTGAAAGTGGCGGTTATCAGAAACCATAAAAGAAAACTATTAATATTGGAAATTAGTTTTTGGGGCTTAAAAATTACGGAAATCGATTACTAGTTATACCTGAGTATTCATATCAATGAGCCAAGCATAAAACAGTTTATAAACAAGATCAAAATGATAAAAAAAGCTGTCAGTTACAAAACTTTGCACAAACGTTTTTAACTAAAATTCTCGGGAATTAATTAAGTACATATTCTTTGCATTTTGTTGCCAATTATTACACCAGAAGATGAGGCTTTTGTAGAAATTTATAGCTCACCTTTTTTATCATTTTTGACTATTTGTATAAGTCGTTTAATTATACTTGATCAGCTCGGAAAATTCACAGTTTTGCATGCAGCATAATACCTGTTAAGTTGGACTCCATTTATTATAATAACCGTCGGCAGCTAGAGGATTTTATCGCAACAATTGTATTAGTCTCGATTCGCTTACAAGTAGCTTTGGTTTCCATTATTTTGGTCCCTTTTGTTTAAATGGTTGATTGTACAGAACAAAAAAGTTGAGATGATGAGTTGGTGATGAAAGAGACGGGTTACAAATGATTATTAGATTTACAGACAGAAACTTCGTTTCCGAAAAATTAAAATAATTTTGCACATAAATGCGCAAGGGCAAAAATGTTCTCAGTACATGTTTAGCTTCATGGAGAAATATTTAATTGTTTTCCGCTTACAAAGTTTATGGCAAGGAAAACAAAACCCTAACGACCTGTACAAAGAAGTAAAGGGCGAACCAGAAATGAGCCGTCGTTGTTGGCGTTCCCGTCCTCGTTGCTTAAAGTCCCTATTCTTGTGTTAGTGTTGCTATGGAGCTAGCTGACTCCTTTTCCGAGCTTTAGTTGCCCATGGAGTCGGTGCTTATCTCTTGTTACCGGCGCTTATCTCCTGAAACACTAGTCCATCACAGGTTATAGCTCCCAGCACATGCTGGAACTTTTGACCTGGGAAGAATGCGAAGCTGAGTGAGCTTTAAGGGAAAAGGTCAGAGATATTTAAATCTCAGCAGAGCCGGGTATCTGAACCCGGGAGCTTGTGGCTAGAAGGCAGTGCTCTTACCAACTGTACCAACCCCACGTCCTCCTAAATGCAAAGTGTTCTTAGTCAAAATTGGCGTAAAGAAAATAAATTGCTTGTTCAAAGCACTGGTTTTAAAAATGATTATCTGGTGTCTAGTTCCAGAAAAGAGTAACTAATCAAATATAGAAAGTGTTGATTTTACCATTGCTCAAAACAAACCATTTAGTCGTTTTGTTTTTTTTTTAATTTTTTAAATTTTTTTATTTTAAGGCGGTAATAGAGTTCACGGTAAAAGTTTGGAAAATATCGCCGTTATCATAAAAGGCTAAATTACGTACGTAGTAAAACGAATTAGTCAAAAATAAGGTGGCCCTTTTGTGTTCTAACTAAAGATTAGCAAAACAAGTCTATTATGTAGCCTTGTATCTTAATTCAACTTCACGTTTGCCTTTTAGAGCGTTGTTTGATTACGACAAAACTAAGGACAGCGGTCTTCCAAGTCAAGGCTTGAGCTTCAAATACGGCGACATTTTGCACGTGACAAACGCAAGCGATGACGAGTGGTGGCAAGCCAGACGACTCAACGCAGTAGGAGAGGAGGAAGGCAGAGGAGTCATTCCAAGTAAACGACGTGTAGAGAGAAGAGAAAGATCCAAACAAAAGAGTGTTAAATTCTCTAAAGGAAATGATGATAAACTAAGGGTATGTGTCAGATCATCTGAAGCTTTTCTTATGTTGAATGATGATGATGGTGATAGTAATGATGAGAATGATGATGATGGTGATAGTAATGATGAGAATGGTGATGATGATGATGATGATGATGATGATAGTAATGTTGAAAATGATGACGATGATGATAGTAATGATGAGAATGGTGATGATGATGATGATGATGATGATGATGATGATGATGATGATAGTAATGTTGAGAATGATGATGATAGTAATGATGATGGTAATGATGATGATGATAGTAATGTTGAGAATGATGATGATGATAGTAATGTTGAGAATGATGATGATGATGATGATGATAGTAATGTTGAGAATGATGATGATAGTAATGATGATGGTAATGACGATGATGATAGTAATGTTGAGAATGATGATGATGATGATGATGATGATAGTAATGTTGAGAATGATGATGATGGTGATTGTTACTGACATAGGTTATTCAGCGTAGATGCCCTTACTTTTAACTCGGAGTCAAATCCTGATTTCACATATGAACCGAGGTTTAGCTTATTTCGGTCTGATTTTGAGGAAGGCATTTTCTCCGTGCACTCTGGTTTTCCTCCTCAACAATACGAGCCTATGCACTGAGCTAGCTCCCGCCCAAATTAGTAATATAGAATAAAGTCGTATTGCTAATTCAGTTGAGAGTTAACTAAAGTTGATACTAAGTCAGTTGAGACAACTAAAGTTGATACTAAATCAATTGAGACTAAACTAAGGTTGATTGGCTTTACGTCCAACACCCCAGTTGGTTAGAGTAGTAATAAAAGTCAGTTTTACCAGATACGTTCTACCAAGTTTTTGGAGTCATGAATACCCAGAATCATGCATAGATTTACTTTCATGGTGCAGTTGAAAACACTCCCTTTCGATTTTCTACTAGTTTTGTTTAACTTTTTCGTGTTTTTAGGGATCGTTTAACGAAGGGACGAACAGTACGGGACGAAAGAAAAGTTTTAAATTCTCCAAACGAATTCCCTTCTTTAAGAAAGAGTCTGCAGATGAAACAAGCGACGTGGATCCAAGTTACACATCGAATGCTAGCGACAGTGAGAGTAGTTACACCGCACGTGCGGAGGAACCAATCCTGTCATACGAATCTGTGGTTCAACACGAATTACAGTACACTAGGCCTGTAATTGTACTGGGACCTCTTAAGGACAGAATCAATGACGATCTTATATCAGAGTTCCCCGCCAAATTTGGCAGCTGCGTTCCACGTAAGTCATTTTGTAATATATAATTTATTATTGCCAAATGGTGAGTTTGGTATACTCGAGTTTGGTTGATGGTGTTCTTAAGTAACGGTTTTAAGTTTTTTCTTGAGGTCCTTTAAATGAGGGTAATTTTCTGTACCTCAAAGTTAATTGTTTCATCATTATTGTAAGTACTGCAAGGATTTATTTCGAGTGTTTGCTTATCGTTAAAACAGGGGTAACTAATTTAGACAATTTCGAATTGAAAATTTTTAAGATCATCAGCGTAAGTAGTGTAAGGAGCTGACATTTAAAGTGTTAGTCCTTCATCAGAACAACTGTAATTTAGACAACTCAAGGTTGAAATGTATATGATCATCACCGTAAGTAGTGTAAGGAGCTGACGTTTAGAGTGTTAATCCTTCGTTAGAGTAACTGTTATTTAATTTTATGGTAGGTAGTGCCAGGAGACTTTCATCAGAGGGATTAGAGCAACTCTGACGAACTTGATGAGCCTAACGATACAAAAATTAGGTTCCTTCTCGCCTTAGGCGATTATCGTAAACATTTTGAACAACTTTGAGTTGTCTAATGACGCTTTGTAAGTACTCTCCGACACGCTTTAGTTGTGTTTTTAAAAAATGTTCTATGAATATAAGAAAATTAGGTAGACGCCAATTAATGAAGTTGTTTCTCGCAAATGTTTATCTTTCCCACGAACTACTCTTGTATATATTGCATTTTTGATTTGCTATACCAGCAAAGTTTTAAAATGTCGACTCTTGCAAGGCCGTGAACCTTGAGTTCCTGATATTAACTCAGTCAGTTGTATATAACAAACTTAAACTGCCAGTTAGATCGCAGTGTGCAATAATTATTTAAGGCTAAAGATCTTATAAGGGTCTCCTTTTGTGATGTTAGTGTCAAAACTGATATTAGTTTATTGTTGAACTTGTGTTTAGATACCACACGGTCCAAGCGAGATTATGAAGTAGACGGACGAGACTATCATTTTGTATCGTCTAGAGAAGAAATGGAGAGGGCAATACAGAATCATATGTTTATCGAAGCTGGGCAGTATAATGAAAATCTATATGGAACAAGTGTAAATTCTGTTCGAGAGGTAGCTGAAAAGGTGAGAAATCTTTCTGAATTCAATAGGAAACTATATTTTGTTTTGTTTTTATAGTGAGACGTTGAAGTAAATTAGTTTTTGTTTGTTTTCAGAAAAAACATTGTATTTTGGATGTAAGTGGATACGCAATTAAACGCCTTCAAGTAGCTTCGCTGTACCCCATTGCACTCTTTATTAAACCAAAGACGGTTGAATTCATCCGGGAACAAAATAAAAGAATTACAGAGGAACAGGCACAGAAAATGTATGACAGGGCTTTGAAACTGGAACAGGAATTTGGAGAGTACTTCACTGGTGAGTATTTCTATATTGGGCCGTTGTGGTTTTTTCAAACTGTTCCTTGCTTTGAAAAATAATGATTTATCATAAGGCATTTAAAGCTACACACACATGGAGGTAAAAGGTAGAAGGCCATTAGGTAGGCCAAAGAAGACCTGTAGTAAGGTAGTGGAAGAAGACACGAGGAAGTTGAACATTACGGAAGATATGGCAGCGGATAGACATCAAGGAGGCGACTCATATCACGTCCGACCGCAGGAGTGGGAAACTAGAGACGTTAAACGATGACGACATGGATGATGATGATGATTATGGTGATGATGATGATGTTGATGGTGATGATGATGGTGATGATGATGGTGATGATGATGGTGATGATGATGATGGTGACGGTGATGATGATGGTGATGATGAAGACATTTAGTGATTGCGTTCTATCAAATATAATGTTAAGTTTTTATATGGTGCTCAAAGATATGACAAACCAAGTTAATTTCAAATTAAAACAAATTAACTTAAAATAGGTTTTACGGGTCTTTTAATGCAACGTCAGCAAATCCTTTTAGTATAGTATTTTAATGATTTACATTTTATTTATTTTGTTGTTTCTATCTCCCTTAGCGGTCATTCAAGGTGACACTTATGATGAAATCTACACCAAGTGCAAGGAGGTAATTCGGCATCAGTCCGGCCCGGTCATATGGATTCCTTCAAAGGAGAAATTGTAATGAATGACAAAATTTCTCTCCTCTTCCATGGTACGAGTACATTAATGGTGGCATAAGCTAATCACAGTTGAAGATATCGGTTGGGATAGCACTGCGGGATTCTACAAGCGGGTTACATTGGGTGAAATAGACAGTTGCAGATAACTCTGAAGTTACGAGTTACATCATGGTCAAAAAAAAAATGAATCAGCAACTGCAACAAATGTACTGCCGACGATATTAAACAAGTATCTGGCATCCTGCCAATCTGGCATAGTTCAGGGACATTGAGAATTTGTTTGAAAGTGTCTATGTATGAGTGTGATCTTCATACCAGTTCTTTCCTCTTTCAATATTGTGTTGTGATAAATATGGATTTCTCTTTTCAAAAGCTTGTCTTGCATGGTAGAAAAAAAAATTAGATAAACAATAAATTTTTATCTTATAGAGCTTACAAGAAAGAGATTAATTTGAAAGATAAAATGCATGAACTCGTCTGAACCTAAAAGAAGTAATGAACCGAACTTAGATACTAGAAACTGACTTCCTGCAGAGTGGTTGGAAAAAACTTTAGCGTTACAGAATTGTTTTTGTTCATTCATACGAGAAACTCCCAGCTAGATTTAAAAGAAACATACATGATCGCGTCATTCGTGTAGATTTTGATCTGCAATCAGCTGAATCGGGTCAGTACACGTTATACTAATTAGACTGTAATATCTTAGGTATATTAACCCTTTCAGTCCCAGTCAGTTATCAACACCCAACTTCTCCATACACAACACATACAAAATAAGACTATTAGATAATGAGAAAATGAGAATTGATCAAACAAAGCAAACCACTGAAGGTTAAAAGTAAAATTCTCTTAAACGTGCTCAATGAAATGTATGGGCTTAAGTTGGGAGAATTCAACAATACAGCTGGGACTGAAAGGGTTAAATACAAGAGAGACGTTTGAAACTGTTTACGTAAGACTAGCATGAGTTACAATGAAAAATATTTTAGATTTAGTGTTTGTTTTTTTCTGATCGACACACTGTTCCCTGTGCCAGCTACTCATGCTCAACCGCTGACACACTATATCAGCAACTGGAACACTTTTTGTTCTCAGAACTAACTTTTTCTACCATTCTCGTGTTAACATATATGAAGTTTCTATAGAGGACTGATTTAATATCGTTTGGTTTATGTGCGCATCCGTATTTTTAGAACTACTCTGCTACTCTTACTTTCATTTTTCATTAATCGTATGTTTATTCCACAAGTTTATTGACAATTTTGTTTACTATAGAAGGATTTAGAAATGATTTTAAAAGATACAAAAAGACCTTAAAAATTATTTGTTTTCTGAATGATCGTCATGTAATAAGTTAGACATATAACATTTACTTCAGACACACAACCATATTAATTGTCAGCTTCTACTACTAGTTAGGCTGCATAAAAATTGTTTTCAGTTCATGAAAACGCATTCAAGAGATATAATAAAGTTTTTCAAATCAATCTTTGTCTTCGTCAGTCGTTTTTTCTATGACTTGTTTCTCACAAAAGATTTTTAGATAAACACATTGATGGATGGATGGATTGATAAACAGATGGATAAATCTTCGACACTAAGGAGGTTTTCTGTTTGTTGCATCGAGAAAAAGATCGCTAAGTGTCGAATATTTGTGGAGATATCTGTCCTTAAACGGAGACATTCGCTCAATACCTACCCCAACACTATATCTGGAGTTTCTATAATAGTGGTAAGTTAGATATGGATTATCTCTCAGTGAAGATCGTGGCGAAGGTACTTAAAATTTAGGTTTGAATACATTCAGAAAGATGTTATACGAGGCTGTTTTTCATGTAACTTTCCATTTAACACTATTGTAAGAAGAAAGAAAGTACTTCATCCTCTCTTGTCCACGTCTATTCCACGAAAACAAACACGGAACGGGCTAATGACATCCGCGGAAGAACTGGGTACCATGTCTAAAAATAACCTAAGAGGGTTTACCCTAGGAGTAAGACCTATATCGGGGATTCACTCTCTTACTTCATCCTCTCTTAACCCTTTCAGTGCCAGTTGTATTTTTAAATTCTCCCAACCTGAGTCCATACTTTTCATTGAACAAATTTGAGAGAATTTGACTTTTAATCTTCAGTAGTTGGCTTTGTTTGATCAATTCTCA
>JAOBBB020053084.1:0-14481 GCA_025331005.2 Zoanthus gigantus
CTAACCACGCTGGAAACGCAGCCAGTTAATGTAATGTATGAGGTAACTGCAGGGATCCCAAGGCATTATTTTCTCTACTGACAAGTTGAACACCGTAAATTTGGGTACGCATAGAATTAATAAAATGGCATGAAAGTATATTAAATGCGTTCGGTGTATGTATACACAAAGTTTGAATGGGCTATTGTTTCAGCTAAATGTAAATCTAACAATGGAGAAAAGCTTCATATGAATAATCGGACCAAAACAAAAAATCGGACAGAACAGCTGTGTTTATAAATCAGAATAACTTCTTGTAACACACTGTTCAAGGGGCGGCCAAAAGACAACTTAGGAGACGAACTGTCTCACTATTGAATGCATACATACAGTACGGTTCTAATTTTGTTTGTTCTCTCAATGGTTTCATATCAGTTTGTTTGATTTTACTATATTTTCTTTTGTTTTAACTTTTACTTTCATTGATCAATCTTTTTATACTGTTTTCTACTTAATTTTGCAAAAAGTTTTGGTTGTTCGTGCAAAAGCCGAAACAAATTCCAGCAAAGTTGTAGACTACACGTATTGTGTCTTGTCTGTCAATTTTTTTTCGTTTCTAAAGAAAGTAAACTATAGAAGATGACAAACTAAACCTTTGAGAATTGCACTTTGATGGCTAACGTCCGAAGCTTTTTAGTGCCTATAGTGGTCTTTCTTCTTCGTCAGTACATACAGTTTATACTTTTTAAGCACCGCCACCGGTTACGCAGTTAATCATTATAAAACTTTTTATTCCTAGGAATAGTAGGATTTTAATAAAGGAACGAACATATTTTCTTAAAGAAATATTGTTTGTTGTATGTTCAGAAAATCTTTTCCTGCAGTTCTATTGATTTTCATTAAAATAACAAAAAAAAAACTAATGACAAAAGCCAGTAAACCCATTCAGACTGTTTCAGATTGCCGTAAAATTTGCAAAGATTCTTTTGGAATTACTAGTTGTGACAGCAATAAAATCTTAAAAGACTTAATCTCCTGGATAATAAACCATACTCAAATAATACCTGTCGCAAAGGAAGTTCTTTTTTCAAAAAAATACAAATTTTTCTTTGCAGTGGTCAGAAAAGATAAAACGATCAGATTAAAAAAAAAAAATTAAGAAACTGAGCATTCTCTTGTATATTTTAAATAATAGTCTCTTAATCAATCACATCTATATGCTTCACAGTTTTAAATTCACTTTGATAAATTGACGACTGGGGACAAAGTTATTTGTGCAATCTTGTCAAAATATACTTGAGTGACAAACGAAAACGACGAATTTCACCATTTCAAAGTTGCACGCTGCTGCTAATAAAATTCTTAAAAAGAACTCAAAAATTATATACAGAGCCCAAATGCGTATTTTTTAGCTGCAACTTTTTCGAAAAAAAAAGTAAGTTTTTTAAATAATTTACATTACACTTTGTTAGCATATCTTAAAAATATAGTTACAGTAAATAATAATTTGAGTGGTTGGAGATTCGCCGCTAGAACTTACAAACAATATTCTCATATTATATTGATCAATAAATGATTCCCTTTTTAAAGAAAAACCTTCATATCAAGCTTCGATTTTGAGAATATAAAAACTGAAAACGGAATACACATCTTTTTCAAATAAACTTATCAGTCCTATGGTCTATTAAATTGTCAACCTGTACATCAAATATATATTTAGTCTACATCTACAAGATTAATCTCGCTGCCATTATGACACAAACTTCATAAGTTGAAAATGAATAAATTTGCAACATGTACACTGTAAGTTGTAACCTAATTTAATATTTAGCAAATCGAAAACGGTAGTAAATTTTAAAAAGGAAGGCAAAAACAAATATCTTTACAATGAAATTGTATCTGATAGTGATATTCATTACTGTGGCCAAAATAGTTTCCACAGCTCTAACTTTCAAGTTTAGAAATGAATCAGTGAATGTTAAGTTATTCGCTAACTTGCTTTGTGATGGCACCATATTGAAATAGCGTCTGTCACGCTTGCTTTAAAATACATTATTTATGTCAAGATGTTTCTACCAACAGGTCATTCTTGGTTAAGTTTTGATTTATAGTTATAGATTGAAAAATGCTTGTTATGCTACTACGATTAAATTTTTTCGTTTTTTTCCAGTAACCTGTCTACATAAAATTTGGTGGTTATCCGAACAATTTGGTTTGATTTTGAGTTACAGTATTTTGTCCGGTTTTTATTTAAACTTCCAAGCATTGTATTACAATATGGAAATGAAATCTGAGGTTTAGGATTAAATGAACTTATTTAACGTCTGAATCATGCTTTCTCGTCGATCATATGGGTGTCGCACAAATAAAACTGGAAAACCCGACAAACAGCGATGTGTAACGAATTTCGATCTCCCGCAACTTCCCTTGGACTTGAATTAACATCTGAAAATTCCTAATCTTAAAAGACGTTTTTATCATCAAACAGCTGAATATAAAACATACATTCAAAAGCATGGCAGTTCGTTTTGAATACAAACAAAAAGTTGATATAAAACATGCATTTCATGACTGAGAGATTTTGAATGGGTCATTCACGGTCCAAGTCCCCCAGTTTGAGGCAACTTTAAAACCAAAGCACTTGTTTGAAGTTCTACAAATTGCCAATTCTTTCGTGAGCGTATTAATATATTATCATTGTTCAAGTCGCTGACGCTTCTAATCCTTTCACGAGAAAAGTAAAACAATTTTCTCGCCGCCTTTATCCAAAGAACATATGATAATATGGCCACCTACCATTATTTGCATTTGACCTCGAGGCTACGATTCCAAAGACTTCGTCGCAAACGCGCATTTTTGAAAAAGGTTTATAGTACAACCCGCTTACCTGCAAGGATTTCCATTGGAGTTGACATCTTGCAACCGACAAACACGGAGCGAAAAGCAAACAGTTTTACTTAAACCAAACACCAATTCTTTTTGCTCAGAACTAGACACTCGGCGAAAGGCCACAAAATCTTTTACTTTGACGGTTCACATTAAATGCTTCGGCTCCATAATTGAATAATAATCATTTTTCTTTCACGAAAACATTTGGCTAAGGCAACAAAATGAGTGGCGCTTGTCAGTTGGCTTTGGTATACAGCGCCTTCGAGAGCCTAAACAAATAGTGCAGCTGTCGACAGTTTCTTGTTTCTGGGGGTAGTGTAAAGGAGTTTTTGTCATCGATCTATTACAACAATTATCTTCAGCTAATGTGGTCCCTTTGTCGGAGGCGTAATGTGATTGGCCTCAAAACTGCGCATTAATGTTTGAGCAGCTGTTGATTTCCGAGAGCTGTAGATGAAATGAAGTTCGGCGAGCAGTTCGTTACTGTTGCATTTCAAATCCTCTTTTTCTTTATTTTTTGAATCAGGTGAAGTTTGATTTATAGAGATAAGGAGTATGACCTTTTAAATTTCCCTCAAAAGCTTTGTGTCTGGATTCTCCATGTTAAAAGATGACTAACTCGCGAAGGATTTGCAATTAATTGAACAAAAAATGGCCTTTGGGCACAGTAAATGCTGAAGGCAGAAATAAACAGTCAAGTTACATTCAAAACTACAAAAGCCATTTATCCCAGAAAATCTTCATTTATCTTTTAAGCTAAGTTTGTTAAACTGTTTCCCATGGCTCTTAATATTGACATGAATTTTATAGAAAAAGAAAGAAAATATTCTGCGCGCAATTTATTATGCCGTTCCACTTTTTTTTCAAAAACAAATTTTTGATTTTGATGCTTAGTTATAAGTAACAAAGTTTCCAGCCCAAACGTGAGGTAGGAGGTCATCAATTCATAAAACTGAGAAAGTTTATTGATGCAAAGACAATGAGATTTGGGAAGAAAAGCCAAGCTATTGTAAATAAAGTCTGAGACATACAAGGAAAAAATTAGAGAAAAAGAAAACATGCTTTTGAATCCAACATTAAAACAAACAACAAGGTCATACTGTGGCTGTACAAAATATTTCTAAATTCATCATGGAGTCTTCCCGGTCTGTGATTTGGTTTAAAACCTTAACACATAATTTTGATATACAAGAAGGAGAAATTTGCTCATGAAATTCTGGTGGTAAACGATAGCTCTTTAACCATATAGGTGATTTCAAGAAAAACATAAAAAGCTAAAAAAATTATCTTAATCTATTTTGAGTAATGTTTGTGTTTATCAAAACTACTTTTGGTGATAGAATTCAGTGAAAATTGTTTCTTGCAGCTATCGGCCTCCCAATTGTTTTCGCTCTGCCACAAGTACTGTCTAGTTTTAGCACTCATACAAATTGCTTTTCTTGTTGCAAGAAATGTCGTCAGTTAAAAAGGATTACCGTGAATATACCGTTTTGATCCGAAATATCCGACGTTTCGGATCAAAAAGATTTTAAAAGCTGTATGTAATCTTTGTTAGCTGACAACCATTTCCTTAACTACACGCTTTTTTTATAAGAACAAACTTTATAAAAACACCCAGGCTGATATTTGTCCAACTAAGAACAATGACCAGACTGAAATTTTCATCAGACAAATTTAAGAATTTTATTTAATTCTTTCACACAGACTGAGATGTACATTTAAGTTCATAATAACATTTCTAACGTCGACTTTTTTCATTTTTTAAAAGGAACCAAAAATGGTAACAAAAACTTGAATGCTCTTAGGCGTTGCATAATGTACGATATTGTGTGATAAAACGTTTTCTTTGCAACAGTGAAAAGATATAACTACTCCATTACGGCAATTTTAGTGCTGTTTGAAAATATCAGGAAACGAGAACAATGTAAGAACAATTGAGGCAGCATGAAATCACCAAAAAGTTAAGAACAGCCAACAGTCCAGCCTAAGACGGAAGTTACTGGTTCTTGTTAAAAAAACAAAAAAATAAATAAATAAACTTGTACCACCCTTGGCAAGGGAACTAAATTACTCCCTACCAGAAACAAACAACTTTTTTGTCTGTTCAGCTGCTAAACTTTATACCGTGTAGAACAAATTCACGTTTTTTTATAAGAACAACTTTGTAAGAACAATGAAGCTCAGATTGTCCGATAAATTACGAACAATTTAAGAACAAGCTCAGGCCGAGGCTGAAAAAGTGAAAGTGTTTCCAGATGAAACACAGTAAAAGCACAGAAGCACCGTTTCCCATTTATTATTATATCTACTATTGTCCCAAATGATACACGTACGTATACAGACGATCAGCATTGTTTTTCAATGGCAATGCCTTATTTTTTTGGTTTGATTTCTCATCATTTCAAACCGCTCACAGAAATAAGAACAAATTGAGGCTGAAGCAGCCAAAAAATTAAAAAGAATAAGCCTCGTCAATATTTACTGGTTCTTATTAAAGAAAGCGTGTATCAAGTTGGTGTAATTGGTATGATGTAAGACTGGACAAATATTTTTAATTTGAACAATGACAAGTAAATTCTTATTTGTTTGCTGACATATTTCATCTTTCATGAAAAGAAATTTTTAGTTTCCGTTTACAGAAGGCAAAAGTAAACCTTAAAAAAAATCAACTTAATATCACCTGAGAAATAAAAACAAAAAAGAGTTGCTAAAACAAGTTTTATCAATTTTAAAATGTTTACCGAATAGAAACGTTCAAAATATTGCAGCAAAAAGCAGTCTAAAGATGTTTTGGACAAGTTTAAATTCCTACGAAAATTAGCCATCAAGTAGTCATCAAAAACAATACCAAAACAATTTGACTCTGAACTTCTTGAAAAAAGTAGACTCTATATTCATAAATGATCTATTGGTATTTTTAGTTTTCTTCTCTGTGTGTGTTCAAATTATAACCTCACGCGTACGCGGCCACGTTCTTGAGCCAGAAAAACCAAAAGATTAGCTTTTATAAACAATTAAATATATTTCTTCCATTGTCTCTCGATTCTCGTCCTTAAAAAGACCGCGACGTTTCGACTGCAACCCGCAAGTCTTCATCAGGCGATGGGGAAGACTGCGAGAAGCGCTAGTTATATACATTTTCTCGTTCCGTGGTCAGTCCCATGATTGGTTGATCTAACGATTCTCTGATTGGCTGACCAACCCGCTCTGTGATTGGTTCATTCTCCGAGGCTGTGTTTCCGTATAGTGTTCATGGCCTGATGGACACTTGTGTGTTGCATTCGAAAGGTCGCGGTATTTACGACGACAAGAATCCTGCGGAGAAATATATTTAATTGTTTTTATTGATTCCCACGATGGATAATATTTTTAATTATTTACAAAATAACTTTTTTACCCCAGGTGAGGCGACTGAGGTTAATTTTATAAAACAAGCACCCACAAAATAGCCAATGGTATAATGAACCATAGTTAAAATGTATTGCTTTTACTGGTACCGTTATAAAATGATATGGATAAAACCTTTTTTTGTAGATGAACGCCTTTTGGATTCAAGAAATTCAGACCAGGCTCGGTTGTTCGGTTTTTCATAGTTTCCTGCCCATTTCAGAAATAACGTTGTTAAATACTTGCATATTTACAGTAAAAAAGCAAACTTTTCTCGCAGCTTAAAATCATGATAATGTTATACTCAGCTAATAAAGATGGTTATAGAGTAGTTCGAGCCCAAGTCTCCCGCATCTCTCTCAAGGGCGTTGGGCCTTGCAACGTATGTGGGCAAGGCATTTGGCTGATTTAGTTTTTAAAAACCCTAAAAACACTGGGTGTTTGAGAGACTCTGTAACTGGGGAGAGAAAGGGTAGTTTCTGCATGTCCTCGATCCAACATGCATGGCCACCATAATTTAAAAGCGTAAATTCAATTATAAGATTAAAAATCTCCTTATGTTTCACTATTTAAATGACACTTTTAAGCAAATGATAACCACCCTCATAAATTTGCGCAAATATATTGATTTTTATGTTTTTTTAAAAAACGTAACATAGGGCTGTTTGAAAGAAAGAAAAGAAAGAAGAAAAAAAAAGAAAGACTCTTAGTGTTAGTTTTAACAGTTTACCTTTTTTAATTTAATACAATTGTAAAGCTTTATCCGAACTGCTCTTTAGCCGAAAATAAAGGTATACTATCGTATTTGAATTTGTCTTATCACGAATGGTTCTTACTGCTGGCATTCCCCACAAAAGTATAGAACAGGAAAGGCAAAGCTCTCTTCTATCAATAATTTCGAGGTTTATCCTAATTAACATTGACTGATTTTGTTACGATAGAACTGTCCGTTCTAATCAACGAGCGGAATCGATTTTTAGAACGATTTAAGAACGACTTTGGGTTAAAAGTCGATCTTAGCATGTGCCACAAAAACTAAAATGATAAATAATAAAGATTATTACTTAAGTAATCAAAGATTAGGCAAGTGCATTCGAGGCATTTCTATTTTGTTAAGAATTGACTGAACTGAAGCAGTCGAATAAAAACAAAGAGCCGAGTTTGCGTTCTAGCTGGTTGGAGTTTTCGAAATTACTACAGTTTTTCTAACGATATCGCCCTTTAGCCCGATAATAACATGAAAGCGAGGCTTCCTTCCATAAGACCCTGAAATGCGATGGCATCGAGCTACGGGTCTCTCGCGGGATGTCGCACTTTAGCAGTACCCAGGCCTCTGCAACTTTAAACTACTTGAGATAACATGAAAAAGAGGCTTCCTTCCAAAAGACCCTAAAAACGATGGCATCGAGCTTTTTCTATATGTTTCTATATGTATATAGGCTTGGAATCGACATGATTAGTATGTGTTCCAGCGAATAATGTATATTCCAGCCTCAACTTAAGTTGTTTTTATAATAGAGTCGGATGCAGAAACAATAGCTTCCAACATGAACTTCAGTGTTTCCCATCTGAACACTTCCATTATTTTCATTCTCTCTTTCGTTTTTTTTCTATATGCAGTGTACTTTGGTTGACTTCAACATAGATAACAAACTCACTAACAAAACTTGTAAGTACAAAAAGTGATAATTCATTTTTTCATAAAAAATATTAAATTTTATTAACTTCATTTTTTATAATCCACTCTGAGATTCATTTGATGACTGGCGGATTAAAAAAAATGTAGCGGCAATTGGAAAATAGATCCACACTTTCTGCATTCCACTGATGTTTTTCGGAAAAATTTAAGACAGTGTTTGACTTTGAGAATTCGATTCTTTGATAACTAAAATTACTCATTTCTTGAGTTTCCCAGGGAGTGATTCACGATTTATCGTAGGATTCTAGAAAGCTACTGACAGTGCATGTATGTACAAAAAATAAAATTGTTTTTATTTTTAGGCTAAAATCAATGTCTTCATTTTCGGCTCATTCCAATGGCCTTCATCATTTGATGCAAAGCGTCATAATTTATTTTATAATTTGTTTATGAATTACAATATTCAGCTGCAAATAACAGCATTGGATTTAATTATTTTTATTAAATGCTACATTAATATTTCACATATTTTTAAAACACAAAATATGTTGCAAAACGAAAAAATAATTGAATCAGTTGCTTTAAAAAAAAGAAACAGACAAAATCAAGGAACAATTTATAGGCTATATTTGCATAGACATAAACTCTGTCTGAAAAAGATAGAAAACAAAAACTTTCACAATTTTTTTAAATCAATTCTATTTTTGTATTTGACTCACTTATTCCACCTGTTGATAATAGTAATTTCTTAACAGATCTTGACAGTTAAGAAACATGACAAGCACCGGCTTCGGAATAAAAAATGTTGTTTTCTTAGCATAAGTTAACAAATTTTCGAATAATACTGAAAAAAATTGCCGTCAAGCTAAACTTCTTCAGTTAGCTTGATGGTATCAGCGTGAGTTATTCGAATTCTACACGACGCTGTGGCCTGTCGGTATTTGATTTTCACAAAGTAGCACAGCTTTAATAAGCTGCCCAACTCGCTATGTAAGTAATTATAAGCACAGCAACAATTCTTAAAGCTGGTATTTCCTACCTTCGGAAATGTTTGTCGCGGTTGGCATGATTCATAAATTTAAAGACTGACTGAATTCTTCCAAGGTGCTTGAATAACAGTATTTACGGTCCTTCCACTTCAGCTAGAAGCGTCACTAGCTTGCATTGCTTCATGGGATTTATTTGTAGCAATATCACCTGCAGGTCACACAGACCATGCAGGAAAATCTAAACAAATTAGCTCTTTTCAACTCCTAATCAGTTTTAAGAGGATGTGAGCCTTTGACCTTACTTTGGCGGAATACCACTACATTAACGTTTCGTGTACAACTGAAATACAGTTTTGTTTTTAGGGTACCAAAATTTTTTTGTATGATTTTCCATACTGACTATAGTCTAATTTTACCTGCCTGTACCTAATTAATGCAGCTAGCTACCAGAACTGATCATGCGTGTGTGTTTTTTTTTCTATTATTGCACTATTGATATAAACAGACACAAAGAAAACAAAACCAAATTTTTAGGTTATATATACGTATTTACAAATTCAACAGCAACCGGCAATGGAGAAACGTAGTTATCACACTGTGTTGAGTTTGATCTGAATACGTAAAAGAGTTAAATAAAGCCACATCTGTCCTGAATGTTTTTTAAAAACCTAAATCTCTTTCCTCTGTTTTCAGTTTGTTGGGAGCATAACTTGTACAAATGGTTTGAAGGTTTCTTCTAGAGCATTCTCCAGCTGATTGGCAAAAAAAGTTGCTTCATGCATGAGGTTAAGAACTTTTTAATTTTTTGTATAACTTGGCTGGACTACTGAAAATCAGTTTCTGAACAGTAGATGACAGGTTTGGCAGGTTGACTTCATGTGACGTTATGAATGATCGTCCCTCCGGCGTTTTTACCCAATTTACGTAGTTGAGAAGAGAAAGATGAAAAACAGCCCATGCTTCAACGGAATTCCAGTCATGTGGTAACCTCTGCCATACCGGTTCAGCGCTCAACTGACAAACTGAGCTAAATTATTGGCTTGCATTTCTATATGCTGCACAAGATCATGGACCTCTTCTTGACCGGCTGAACTTTCTCTGAAACAAACACATCTCAGAAGGTAAAAATGCCTTTAGTTCCTTTGTCTTGACATAAGCTGATTGTATGGTGGTACATTGCCATTGGCCGGAGTATAGCTGAGACTATGGTCTCGTGCCACTACGATTAGTAAAAGTCAGTGGTAAAAGACAAAGATAATGGAGTGCGAAGGACAAAAACATTTAAAGAAAAGAAGTGTTAAAGGTCATGAAAGTACAAAAGAAATGTCTTGAGGACGAACAGGAAGTGTTTAACAACAGAAAACAGAAAGATTTTGCAATTTTTAGAAAGTAGGATGATAAAAGTTGTCCAAGAAAAGTTTCTTGCTAAATCCTGTTTTATGACGGAAAACCAGAAAAAGACACTAGTACGTATACTGAACATTGAAACTCGGTTTTTAAAATTATGATATATAAACTGATCTGTTTTAAAAAATTGTTTTACAAATTCCAGTGGCAGCGGCCACTGCCGCCTTTCTTGAGTACTCAAGTGTATTGTATTTTATAAAGAAAAGTGTGTACACTGCTTACACGGCGTGCGGTAAATCTTTGAAGCAAGAGTGAAATGCTCTTCGCTTCCTTTATAAGAAGTTGATATTGACACTCGTAGATGCGTGTGGCAAGATAAAGAAACATTGCAAAATGATATATTTTTGTTCCTCGAATAATATTACTAGGGGACCAAATCCGCGGGGAGAGACCATATCCGCTAGCAGATTTAGTCCGCCTGGGGGACCAAATCCGTTAACGGATTTGGTCCGGAGGGACCATATCCGCGGGGGACCAAATCCGCTGGGACACCGGTTTTAATCTGCTATCATGGCGGCCATGTTGGTGTACTCTCAACAAAAGATGCAGTGGTACCTGACAATCATAAGAAATACAACACGAAAACAAGATCGAAAATAAACAATTCAGAAATTGCATCTATGTGTACCTTGTAGTTGAAAAGATGTGATTTAAGCATCGAAATATTCCTCTTTAAACATATTGAAAGTTTCTTTTCTGAAAATCATATTTTGATTTCCGATATGTCTGTTTTCGGTCTTGTTTTTGTGTTGTATTTCTTAACAAAAGAATTTTGATATTTCTTTTGTTTGGGACACCAACATGGCCGCTTTCTATATTGTTTTTTGTGTCTCTTGGGATTGTGTGAAAACCAAGAATAAATACAAAAGTTGTTTATAATGGTAGGTAAAACGAATAAATCATATAACTCTAAGGAACGCGTTTAATAGTCTTTCTTGCTGAGCCACTTCGTGGCCTGTCTCTCATCTCTGCTGATGTTGTTGTTTTTTGGTGGGTTTGAACTCTTGAGTATATATGCTGCATATTTTTGCTCTGGCCTTTGATGGTAGAAGGGAGTTTTATAATAACTTGTTAAACAGAGGTTAGGATTTCTTTTACGGGGATTTCTTTCGGTGTTACGGCGAACTTCATTCCTTTTTGCAGGAGGGAGATTTCGTGCTCAACAAACGTCGACAATCCATCTGCTTTTGTTTTGAACGTTTGTTATAGGTTTGTGTTTGTTTTAAAGGAGAACTGAATGCTAAAACTAATCTATTTTTGTTTGAATCTATTAGTATAGTAGATTAACTCTGAAGTTTTTTAAAAAATTAAAGTCGAATTAGATTGAGAAATTAATAATAGAAACTTAGAAAACTCTAGAAAAGGTTTGATATCGTGGTCGTTAATGAGATTGTCAGCGATATGGTATGACGTTTCTACGATATTCAGAGCTTAAATATGGCAGTAGCCGCACAGTAATCATGTTTTTCCTCGTTCAGTAATCATTCTAGTATCGTAACCGTCATAAACAACCGCTGACATCACATATTGAGCCGCCGATCAAATCTTGTCGTATCGTTACAAAACATCAATTTTTTTGAACTGCTCGGCTAACAGCTTAAAAAAACTTCATATAATTGTTCTACTATGCCCAAATGTTTAAACGATGAAAAGTCAATTTTAAGGTTCAGTTCTCCTTTAAAAATGTCTTCCACTAATCGCTCGCGTTAGATGTTAAAACTCGCTGTAAAGAAGTGAATGAAAACAACAACGAACTTAAGCTGTTGCTCAATTTGGAATATTATCATAAACACTTCACACTGCCTGCTTTGATTGGGCGTAGCAAGACAAGACTTTTGTAAGTTGTGATTATTTACCGCAAAGACATTCCTCTGGTCATTTTCACATTCTTTCCCGGGTTTCTTCATTAATGATCACATTCAATAAGATCTTTACAATTTATAACTCCTCCGTATTTTGGTTATATACGTGATCTCCATATTTTAAATTCCTTTGTGGTTTCCAATATTAAACCTTCATGTATGTTCTTGCATAAGTAATTTTAAACAATCTAAAAATACGTGCATACTAGGAAATAAACACTTGTTGAAAAACTGCAAATCGTGTGTCACAAATCCTTCAAAAATTTATACCTCACATTCTTTAAATTCTTAGTGTTTGCATTTAAAATATGCAATGAGGAATTAAAGTCAAACAGTTTATAAAAGCAATTTAAACATAAATCTCAAATTAAGGATTTAAATACTTTGCTTTCAAATATATATTGTATAGTCTGGTTTTCTGTACTCAAAGTATTGTGTCGCTCTAGATCTGTACGTCATGTTAATAACAGACAACAAATACGAGCGTTGGTTTCTGCGTGTTATTTGTATATTGAAGTTGTGTTTAATGAGGCGACCTGCAATATTAAACGCTAACTTGGAAACAAAAGCCATTTCCAATATTAGTGGCCAGAAATGCCTTCACTGTACAATAACCCTTTCATCTAAGATGCAAGTTCGTTTTCTCATGCATGCATTGAAGCCAAGTGCTTTTATTCTTTGTTTATGTAATCTAAAAACTTTTTCAAAGTCAATGTTGTACTTTGAGTAAAAGATTTATATTTTTGGAATGACGTTAAAACAAAATGTTCTTAATTAATTTTAGAATTTAACCATAAATTATCTTAGAATTGTTTGTTCCTAGGCCATTCTAATTTTAATCGTTAGTTCCTTCAGAAAAACATTTAGCTTCTTCTGAAGATGTATATATTTGTAAATTTCATTTCACTATATACGGCATGCATGCGTTCTTTTGTAATTATGGTCACCGCACTGTTCGTTTTATTTCAATTTCTCCAAATTTTTTAAATATTGGATACCAGATACAGAATTTATTATATATCTATTATTGTATCGCCGAATTGACGCTTTAACGAAGGGAGAACGCTCAATATATCAGGTTCTTATTAAACTATGCTTGTGGCGATGTTATAACAATTTTAACTTCTGTTTTAGACACATAAAGTAACTTTAGATTAACGAAACATTTTCGTCATACTGTCGTCAATTTTTCGTGAGTAAACTGTTTTACTCAGTTTGAACATCTATTTGAATCAGCTTATCAGTTCAATATTGTATTCATGCGTTTGTTGAGATTTCTTATACATAATAGAATCATCAAGCGAATAGTCAGTATTTAACAGAAATTTATGCTTTATAATTGCATGATTGCATCCTCAATTTAGAATCAAATTGTATTAGAAGCACACCACATAAAGCCAAACCATGCGAATCAATGTCAATTAAGTAGTTGCTTGATCAGGTTGTTTTTGAATAGGAGTGAAACATTTCAGATAAACTGTTTGACTATATTTTTTCAATATGTTGGGAAAAATCTCAGTGATTTATGGTTTTTCGAGCCACCTTAAAAGCTTTTTTAATTGTTTAAGTATGCACATGCAACTTATACGGTATTTTCATCATTACGTGTTTGACGTAAAACATGTGGTTACCAAGTTGGCCCAGAAACGAGATTCAATCACGCTGGAACGGGCAACTGCAAAAATTGGACAAAAATGTCCTTGACGACCAAAAAAGGTGAAGCTTCCCTGAACAAACACTTCGTAAAGTATCAAGCTAAAAAAAAATAGTTAAACGACAACTCTGGGATGCTTTCAAAGTTATCTTCATTAAACATGTACAATCAGCCACTGTAAGCCTTGATATCACTGAAGACGATTGGCATAAACATATAAAACCTCTGAGTTTCTTTCTTCCAAGTTGAGCCTTGTTTCTCCTGAGCTGGTCCATCTGCATGGTTTAGCAAAGGCCAAGAATCTCTAGGCCAAAGCTCCTCACTTTTTCCCCATGTACATGTTAGGACTTCTTCCCGTCTCAAACATTGTTCTCATATTCCATATTGTTTTGGTCCGTTCTCTAGTTGGAAGATTAACGATCAATCTTCCCCGCCCACGTAAGCTTTCACCGAGAGATGTAATCGAGTCCGCTTTGTTAGCAGGTCCTTCGCTTGAACTCCCATCGTTCATTTCGTTCTAAGCTTGTACTTGTTTCTTTAATCTATTGAATAAATCTACCGAGTGAATGGTCCACCAGACATCACCAGATGCACTGAGCCCTTTTGGTCAGCTTTACCTGCTTACACCATCCACGACATAGACGTAGGGTTGGACTTCGGGAGGGGGGGGGGGAA
>JAOBBB020053169.1:0-14478 GCA_025331005.2 Zoanthus gigantus
ATAATAATAATAATGATAATAATAATAATACGAAAGATAAAAATTGAAAAATACGAAGACCAGAAGAAAGAGATTATGAGTAATACCTATAACTGTTGGCGTCCTAGTTGAGTAACAACCAAGCTTTTGTCGCAAATTTTGCTTTTTAACGTTTATAAAATTAATGTAGCATCACAGAATGAACTCATTACTAGTAACACATACTAATACACATCCACTTAGTTTATGGAACTTTTCACACGATTCGCTTTTATCAAAACCTAGTAAAGTTAAGAATTCTCCAAGATAAAGTTTTGTTGAGTACAGTTAAACCTCGATTATCCGGACTCTTTGGGACTAGACGAAATAGTCCGGATAATCGAGGTTCGACTGTACAGGAATAAATGTAGGTATTCATGTTATGTTAGACACAAACCAATTATAAAAAAACATCAAAAAATTCTTTGCATTAAAATACCTGGCTTATTTTTTCGAGCCGCTGATAAGTAACCTTTGTTCTTCTATTCAAACCTCACACAGCATATTGTATATTTGGAATATGAGAATGCTTATTGACAGAATCTATAATTTCCACTAAAACAGGATCCATTTATCACGATACCCCTACAGCTCCAAATGACAAAACTAATGGGACAACTAAAACCAAACACTCGCAGAATTTACACAGTCCAGCAATAACAGTGCATTTGGATAAAATAGGTATATTTCTACTGATGTTAAAAAATGCAAACGATTTCGATCAATATGATCATCATAAGCCTGTAAAATTCCAGGCGAAGTCAGAGGACTTTAAATAGTTGGAGGCAGGGGAATTATAATTGCAAATTGGAAGAAAATTCAAGTGATTCCTTTGGGGTAAAGATACAAATGAAAAGCAGAAACTTGTTTGTTCAGAGATGGTTGATGACGGCCAGTGAGGAGTGCTTCTTTTGTTCTTCTAATTTTCCAAGATTTGCATGTGTCAAGAATTTTTCAAGTGAAACAATGGTCAGGGTTAGTTTGTAGCACATTTAAAAGGAGGAAATTTATCCATTGATCTATGTTTACGACGAGAAAGAGCGGGGAAAATGCGGTTGAGGGGAAAATGTCTTCCCGAGAATTGAAAACCTTGATTATAATAATGACTTTATCTAGGTGTCAAGTCATTTATTTAGCCGGCCGAAGGCCTGCTAATTGGGGACACCATCTTTACCACTCTAAGGTGGACGGAAGCCTTTCACATGACAGAGAAATACACACACAAACACAGAAGTCTCCGAGAGCCTACGGTTTAACGTCCTTTTCCGGGAAGACGCGAAAATCTGACCATTTGCAGTTGTTAGTGCAAAGGCAGCACCTTCTCCTCAATTATTTTAAGACCGTGAGTGTTGGTCCGGCCGGGAATCGAACCCGAGCCTCCCGCACGTTAGACTGGCACCTTACCAACTAGGCTAACCAGGCGGCGGTGACTGCATGCCGGGCCAATTTTTATAGTCAACTATTGCTGCACTGATGTCAGACGCTAATCGGCCAAGTTATGTGTGTTGGGTTGGGTAATTTTGAAGAAAGATTCTTACAAAACAAAACAAAAACAAAACAAAAAAAACAAAAAACACAAAGCCCCAATCTCTCCCTCATACTTAACAATAACAGATGTATAAATTAGCTTCTTAGTTGGCGAAACTCGAGAGCTGTCTTACCTTCAGCTGTTCATACGCTAAAGTTTGTTTCTGATTGGCCCTAAAAGAAAGAAAATTGAACGTCTTAGAGAAGCAAACAGCTATACTAAACTGAATCTGTTACTGCTATAGCCTGAGTAAAATGCCAGGATATATCCAGGAAGTGGTGCTATATGAAGGACTAGTATACCCTTTGTAAAACGCACAACTACCTACTTTTTAAGCAAATTCTGGATTTTCCGAAATACATGAAGGGAATTTATTGTCCGTACTATTAGAAACCGTCACTTAGCTTTCTTGATAATAACTCAATATTCATAATTCGTTTTTAATATATGACTACTGATGAAACAACCACGTATGTTTTATATATATATATATATATATATCCGTAACATGTTTGACGGAAACTTTTCTTATCTCTAAAATCCTTTTTCATCAAAAGTGTTTTTGATGAATATATATTAAACAGAGCATTACACTTTTCTCCGGTTGCAAACTCTTTTTCGATCGCTCCGCTAAATTGCTAAAGTTCTTTGCAATACTCGAATATAAGATCTATATCTCAGCGCGTTGTAGTAATATCTTCTACATCTCGTTTTTTTTTAAATCTCAACTTGTACGCTTAGCCATAAAGTAAAAATGACCTCATACATTATTTGTTTTTATAAAATAATTTGGATAGTACGTGTGTTTTGATTGGTCAACAAGCGTGTTTTCATAGCGCTATGAAGCACGAAAATGACGTGAGAAAAATGGTTGGCTGTCTGAAAGTCATAAGAATTTACAGTTTCATGAAAGAAATTAAAGTATACCCACGCGCTTCATATATATCGTCTTTCTCTTTGTTAAGACGGAAAATAATAATTTTATTTCCGTGCATTTATAGCCTCGCGTCACGGGTTTTTACTGATCTGCTCTTGAATTCTCCAAAACGATCGCCTCAGTTTTCACCAGGCTATGAAGGCACGGAGAACATGTTTGATTTATTAACTAAAGTTGGTTTTCGAGCTTTTCTGCGAATTCTATTCCATTCTTATTTTATTTTGTTTAGAATAATTCAATTATGACTTTGAACATAAGCCATTCTCTATTACTTCCAAAACAACAACTCAGATTAGTTTTACTATTATAACATACAATTTTAAGTTCTAGTGATATCAGCACTGCCATTCATGACAAAACTGTGAGATTTGATCAAACTAAAGCCGGTTTCATTTCTTCCTACTGATAGCACTCTTGCAAACATTTCCAGCGAATTGATAACCATTTCAAAGTGGTTCTTACTCTTTCAGTTGCTCGATGTAGTTCTGCTGTTCTTCGATTTCATCTCGCAGACTTGCTAGCTGTTTCTGGTGAGCCTCTCGGTGATTAACCATTTGCTTCTCCAGGGCCTCCTAACAACACAATACAACAACATGGTGAGTGGGAACTGTACTAATTTTTGTACATGACAACTACTACTTTTCTTTGAACCAGACGAAACGTAAAATATTTTAGAAAGGGCGGATGAGAGTCTTTGACTCCCCCTGGATCGGCCACTAATCTATCGCTGGTTCGCTCCCAGTAGAAACTGGTACTCATTTACCTACCCCCGAAGGATGGAAAGCTGAGTTAGATTAAACGGAAAAGAAGATCGCATAAATATTCAAATCCCGGCAGAGCCGAGGACGAACTGGGGACCTTTCTGACAAGTAGGCAGAGATCTTACAAACTGTGCTACTTTGTAGGAGGTACGTTGCAAAACCGGCTTAAAACAAAATTCAGGTCTCAGAAAGAAACCTTGTCACCAACAAATTCGCTCACCTTTGTTCTCTAGCACATAATGATGCAAAATCAGCGAATAGTAACAAGTAATAATGACGAATTGTGATAACGGTAAAATTTAACACCAACTGAGATGTAGGCGAAGGAAAAGCGACGTAGTATGAGACGGAGATGCGTTGAATGATTCTCTCTTAACTAGAATGTAAGATTAATAGTAAAATGACCCAATTAAACGGGTCGACTTAAAATTGCTTTCTGATAGAAACAGTTGGTTTCGATACAGATCGAGAATCCTTTGGTCTGTAACTGAGTTTGGAGTATGTTACAGGTTCAAAAAAAATTTAAAACAAACATGTTTTATTCGATATCACTTTCAGTATACATACGGCTAAATTCAACTTTCATTTCATCCTAAAAGAAGCATGCAAAAGAACTCCATACACTGGACAGGGGCTTTTTTATGTCCTGCTTTGTTTAATGTCTTTTTTTCGAGTTTTCAACAGTAAAGAGTGAAAATCCGAGTAACAAAACTATGCCACTAGAATCGCTAGAAATTACTGTTTTTTTTTTTCAAACTTTAAATGATCTATGTTACAAGGCGGAAAAGAAATCTGAGATGGACTAATGACGCTTTCAAATTGGCAACGGTGACAACTAGTTACATCTATACGGGCATAAAAAGAGATATTTCATCGTTTTGTCTGTCAGCTTGACTCCGTGGTACGAAATTGTAATTATGAAACAACTCAAGAGCCAATGTTTTTTCTTACAATTTACGTTAAAATAATGACAATAGATTCCATAACCAAACAACTGCTTGTTCTTTCAAACTGAAAGGAAATAAGGCCGGTTATTCTATTTAAATTGACGCGACAAAACCTTTGAAAAACGAAACAAATTTCTGTTGACATGAAACCTAATCGGAAAAAGGTCTTGGAGTCGCCTAATGGAACAACGCAAGAAAACATGTTGACTTTAATTTCACTTTCTGGAAAATTGAGATTCCATTTAAGATAAAAATTCTAAATATAATTTTCTAATATCTGGTGATCTTTGTAAAACCAATACTAAACAAAGCTCATGTTACCATTACCATGTATGAGAGTTATTAAAGATTGGGTTTACAGAAAACTATATTATTTTGCCTTGCTTTTGATTGCAGAAAATTTTATTTCTTTTTAACCAATGCGTTCTGTAAACAAATAAGCTAAAACACGCTTTATTCCGACTGACTTTCTATCTTAAATCCATAATTTAGCTATTCAGTTTGACTTAAAGTTGTAAGAAACGAAAAGTACTTTTACGATGATTTCCAAAAATTTCTTTTAACTAAATTTGTTTTACTTATGTCTTTATGGCTAGCTTCCATTTTTTCTCAAAAACCAAAACTAAACTGTTTTTAAAGTGCGGAATGATGATTCTCGAAAACAAAACATGACGGTGGAGCGAAAGGTACTATGCACCAAAGAAATTCCTTCCGACAGCCAATCGATACAGAATTTACATCTCACCGTATGCTTTACGTGCACGTACAAAGACTACCGCTACTAAATTTTCACCTGCAAAACCCGGCTTTGTTTTTCCGAGATAAAACTTAATGCAAAGCTTCATTGCCATAAAATCACACATAACACAATATACTCTGTAAACTATAATTCTCATTGCAAACAAAATACGACAAAGCTTATTTGTTTATTCTCGTCAGAACTAACGTTATTTTTTTCTTGGAGTTTTATTTGGAGGTCATGGGATTTAGCGGCAGAAAGGATTTGGGATAAAGTCCTCTAAAGATAACAGCGTTGTCATCATCACAAACTAATACCACACCTGCCTTCATACAGACGTCACCAGCGTAAAAACGAAACATAAGAGTTTCGACTTGCAGTTATACGATGCAAAACGGTTTCGTCCAAAGTTAAAAAAAACAACAGCAAATTATCAAAAACCAAATCAAAAGGTGCGTCAAACAGAGTTTTTTGTGCGTATAAACGACTCACAAACCAATCCCCTGCAATATCAATGACTTCCCAGATTTTCCCTAAAATACACAGACCAATTCACGTTCAATAGTTTTTAAACTTAAGAATCTTAAAACTTGTGCAAAGCTACAAAAAACTCTGAGCTAATAATGTTTACACCCACGGTAACTTGAATATTTTTTCCGCAGTAAGGATTTTCAACAAAGGTGAAACTACTTTGTATTAATTTCATAAACCGATGTCAAAAAAGATTTTGTCCTAAAAAGCTTTTTTTAACTTATTGGTGTATTCCTTCGACACTCTAGTGTATACAAATCATAAACTTCTGAAAAAATCTTTAAAATCTGCAAAACATAACTAAATAATATTCTAGAATGTTTAAAACAAATATATTTCGCTGTGTCGAGCATCATAACTATAAATATATAGTTTGAGCGAAATATATCTGTTTTAAAAATTCGAGAACTTTATTTAGTTAACTTTTAAAGATTTTACAGATTTTTTAAAGAAGTTTTACAATTTATATACAATGGAGTGTTGAAGGAGAACAGCAGCAAGGTAAGGAAACACGGTTTTTAGGTAGAACTATTACACAACCGAAAATTGTCGGTTTCATGTCTCACACGGTTAAGTTTAACATACAAACGCAAAGAGACAAAAGGTAAAAAAAAAAAAAGCTGACTCTGTTGAAGCTAGTTCAAAATAAAAATAAACACACCCCTGATGCCGCGAGGCTTCGATATTCGAGGAGCTGATCAAGTGAACGCTTCATAACAGTAAGCAAAAGTTAAAACATATAAAACTAAGGCAGTATGCTAACCAATTTGGCTTTTCAGACAAGAATCCGATTTATGAGGAATAAAAATAATAACTTAACAACTAGGAGTTAAATGAACAAATATCTAATTACCGTTAAATCTGAAGAAATAAATAAACCGGCCTTCTACAGAGCAATTTTATGTACAGTTTTGGGTATGTTTGATAAGGCCAACACTGATATGCAGAATAGCCAAAAAAATATTGTAAGCTGTTTGAACTCTGAAATATACGTCTTGGGAAAAGCTTGCGCTGTTTTAATATTCTCCACCAAAAGCTAATTTATCGCTTAAGCTCAATGGCCTCTCCTTTCTAAACAGTCATCAGTAAACTCGTAGAAAGATTTCGATTATATGTCAAGAACATTTCGTTTTCATGCAACTGTAGTTTAACGGGTTTTATAGAAGATTCATTCAGGAAACTCGGACTTTAAAAATCTAAACCACCTCCTTTGATAACCAATCACCTTCTTAAGCCATCGGCAATCTGACATTCTTTACTTTTTGTGATTATGCATGGCATAATCGCGTATCATAAAACAACTTCTAAGCTCATGCACGACAAAAGTGGAAAGAAAGGATAAGAGCGAAGAGAACCTTTACAAACCCGAGGAGGTGCTTTCTGGAGGACATCGTCAATAACATCATCTAAAGCGTCCAAAATGGAATCCAACGAGCCCAAACTTTGGCATTTAAATGCATCTTCTACTTCATATCCACTATCGCGACAAAGATTTACACTGTCTTTTAAACGCTTTCCCATTTTCTGAATATCTTTTTGATTAATTCCGTTTTTTGTTCACAAAAATCACATCCAAAGACTATCCTCTCTTTCTCAGAATGATGTTTATAGTTTTCTAACTAGAGGAAGCAATCGCAAGCTGAGGGAATCAAATTGAACAGGCTTTAAATAGCACTATAGGAGAAAATTTGCAATTCAAATTTTGCAACAGCGATCTTTTAATTCAACAGTCTGGAATTGTTTATTCGATTGAAGGAAAATCCCCATTATAGTACAAAGCAAAGAAGCAGTCTGAATTTATTTTAGTGTTTGAATGGCACACGAAACGACGGAAAGCAGTTACCAAATCTTTAATTAAAAGCTTGTAGATTTGAACCGCTCTTTCTGATTTGCTTAAAAATGCTGTGTTAACGTTTTGCAGCGATATAGTTTTCTAATCCTGATATTTACTGACGAAACAAACTTTGGACGAGAAAATATTTGAATCAATCTAATAGTGAGGTTACATTTTCAACAAAACGCAGTTTTTAACTCTAACGCTCTGATTAAAGGGTAGGTCGTTTTAAAAAAGGTATTGTGAATGTATTTGATAAATGGTTAAGTTTGTATCATAAATCCGCAACCGATACAACAAGAAACGCACAAAATACAATACATTTTCCATATAAAGTAATTTTAGCTGAATGTTGTCCAACCTCTTGCACTTGCAAAAAAACCAAAATGGAAACAAAATATATACTAATATCCTTAGAAAGCAACAGAAAATGAACAAGCCCAACACTATTCTAAATAACCCATTAAATTGAGAAAGTATTTTTCATGTTAAAATAGAAGATCTTTTAGACAAAACATACATTATTCCACACCCAAAAACGCATTCTATTAAATGTTTCAAACCCAAACAACTGCTCGAATATATCGACTCATTTCTGGATACAGATTGGGAAAATGTCAGCAATCTCTTGACTTGTGAGGATCACAATAGTAAAATTCAAAACATAATAAAAGCTACCGACAACAACCTATCTATCACCGAAGATAGCGAAAAGGCTTAAATGATAAACATCAAGCACAGATAGCACGTACAAGCTAGTAGATAACTTGAAGCCACTGCTGAAATGGTCACTGAGGTCACGATGGTAGTGAGCATTTTCCCTTAAATCTACCATAAAAAATAGTGAGCCTATAAATAGCAGCTGCCATTGACAGCTGCATCGTCTTGTTTAGGCCTCATCAGAATGGAATAGCAAACAGGCTCAGGTTCCCACAGAAGATAATAAGTTGCCTTAGCGCCCATTTTGAGGCGGCTTCAAGTTAGCTCATTAATAGCACATGGGTACTATCTACACTTAGTGTGCTTATCTATCACCCAGCTGAACCCTAATATATCAAAGGGTGTTGTTTGTAATGGAACAAATTGACAGTTTGCAACTGCCGCTGATATTTATTTCATTTTAAACGTGGAACTGCACGGTGAAACTGTACAGTCGGGAATGTTTCCCATTGCGGGCAGAAAATAATTTCAAATTTAATTGAAAATATTAGGTTTCCATTCAGGTTTTAAGAACTTTTGATGAATCTAGAACTCATAGTGGAGTACACTAAAGGACATGAAGTAGCTAACTAACAATAAACCAAAAAAATTTCTCCTTGTATTATAAAGATTCAAAAGACAGATAGAATGATTATAACTACAACAAAACAATATAATTCTGTCAAAAAATCGGAATGACAGTTTTGAAAAGTTCTCTTTAAAAACTATAAAAGAACATCGTATTTTGTTACTTCAGTCTACTTCTATTTCAAACTATCAAAATTGAAAAATTTATATACTAAAAATAAGTTATCGGCATCTTCAATTACTGATGGCTTCGAGACAGTATCGGAAAAGCATGCGATTTAATCAATTCTAAATTAAATTGTCGTCGTAAAGAAAGCATAAAACTCAGGTTTCGAGCGTTAGCCCTTCGTACAAGCAACTCAATCCGAAAAAGCTTTCTTTTTGTTGTTCCTGCTTAGTAAGCAGTAGAACGGATAAATATATTTCGGGAAATGCATGGAAGCTCCAGCAAGAGTATTCGTAGGATTATAATCTGAATCAAAGCCGGATCCTTCGGCCGTGTTTTTCATAACCAAGACATTGATGTAAGAGCACTCAAACAACTATTGGTTTTGCTTTCCTGGAAGATGATCTAGACGATGTTTGTTTGTTATCAAATTTAGAGATTTTGCTGTAAATCAAAGTTTACTAAAACTACATGGCAACACAAAAAAAAACAAAAACAAAAAAAAAAACCAACCAGGTTCAATTTTGGATACTTATGGTTATGAAAGAAAATGCAGAGGAACAGATGCATTATGGGTACAGTTTGACGGGCCGTAAAATGATATTAAACTAGTAAGAGGGAGCTAATCTTAATACAATATCAAGTACATTCATGTAGGTATAACCATGGATGGACAGTGTTTCCTATTTTGAGTAACTTTAAATTCAACTTGTATCGTCAGCAAATGTAGTTGCATGTAGCTTATCCTTAGTACTAGTAGGTATCATAGATTAGAGGAGTGCGTTCCATACTTATTATGAGTTCGAAACACACTGTGAACAAACACTTAACATACATTTGAGGTACGGAAATTTAATTCTACTATTTGTAGAAGAATTTTCAAGAATTCAAACAAAACGACATTTCTTTCGATAAAAAAAAACTTACAGTCAGCTTTAAAACTAGCCTGATCTTATACAAAATAAAACTACTCGCCATGAGGTGCGCGACTTCTATTTATGATGGCGCAAAAAATGCGCAGAAAATGCGACAAAATTTAGTATCACAAAAATTCACCCTTGACTACCACAGGAATTCCAAGTTTATGGATTGCGTTCTCCTAACGTCGAAAGCAATTATTAATGTATTATCGCTAATATTATCATTATTATTACCGTTATCGACAACTTCGCTTTTTTGCATGAAAGTTGCATGATTTTTTTTAAACAACTTGCTGATAAATTCTTACTCTTACCTTCATTTCATTCGCAGAGGCCAAGAGACCGACGTGCTCTTCTTCTTTGTCCGCGAGCGCCAAGGCATGCATTTGTGCTGAAATTTACGAATTTCAAAAATGAGTATATCTCAGTTAATTATAATTAGACTGTTACAGAGGTCATTGATAACACACAAAAACGCAAGTTTTTTTTTTAAATAGGATGTTAGAAGGACCAGTTATATAAAAGAAGAACGGGAAACGGTCTATATTTTGCAGTCACTAGATTACTAGAGTATATAAAGTTTAATATCAGCGTTACGTTAAGGGGTACTTTGAGTACAAATCGCTTGATTTCTAAATGAACAGTTAAAACGAGATCGAAAGTGCTAAAAAATCAATGAACATGATTCCATCAGTACTCAGGGCTCGAAAGAAGCCGTGTCCCTTAATCCGGACCACTGAACAATGGCTTACGACAACTAAATTGTTAGCGTGATTTGTCCAGGTAACAGCTGAACGCCTTCTAATGGGGCAACTAGGAAATCAACAAAAATGTGAGATTTTCATTCGAATATGCAAAGTTAAATATTAAATGTGATCGAAAACTTCGGATGAATCGCAAATCTTGAATAAGCATTCGCTGAAACAACAAAAGACCTCCGGATAAATCGTAAAACGTGAATACGCATTTGTTTAGCGAAACTGCTGTCCTTCCTTTTCTTTTGACTTTTGCCAATGAGCACAATATACTCTGTCTTACACGACTTCCTACATATTACCAAGAAAAGCTAAAGGCCTGGTTACAAGGCACGGTTCACTTCCACAGAACTTTAGTTGTGTGAATATTCGATGAAAGAAAGTACACTGTGAATCTACAAAGTTGCAAGGATAAAATCCACAATATGCATCTTGCAGTTAATTTCCTTGTGATGTACGTAAGTGTCACTTCTCAGCAGTTGCACTAAGATTGCTAGATCACACATAAAGTGTTCTGGAGTGTTTGGATTCCTTTCATGACCGACATTGCCAAACACAGTTTGAATTTTGTTGTGAAATTGAAGTAGAATTTCCCCAATGCCCGTGATTATACTAAGGAGAAGGTGTAGGATGGTAGTTGAAGTTTCTTATTTGTATTAGCAAAAGATCAGTTAAAAAGATTAAAGTCCCTATATCGCTTATTTTTTATCATTTAGAAGAAAAGTAGAACCCTTTAGTAATACTAAATTTCAAAAATTAAACAGGAAAACGTGCAAATACAACAGTTTTGGGACAGCTGTCGTTTTTGACCGAGCATTCATTCCATTATGAAGTCCTGGTGTGATGACGTAAAAGAAGGTACTTGTGCAGCTTCCGGTTGAATATTAACACTGTCAACACAACAATTTCTTCGTTTAGGGTTTAAAACACAACGAAATACAGAGAAATTTAAATTTAAGTACTTTGTTTGTCATGTTTTTCCTTGTAAAACACTAATGACAGCGAAGGACATCTTACTGCTGCTACGTCACAGGTACTGTACCAGTCCCCGGTCGCTCGGTCAAAACTTTAATTCCTAACTTTTTTTGATAAAAAGACATACTTAGATGCGGAAATTTTCTTTGGTTTTTCGAATTCTGAGTTCATAAATTACAATACCTTTAGTCTAAAAGATAAAACAAAGCGATATAGGGACTTTAATAAGATAAACGATTGTAATGGTTGTGATGGTGATGATGATGAAGATAGTGATTATGATAAGTATTACCAGTTACAACTACTGAGTAAATTTTACTCGAAGTGACGAAACCCTTTACACAAAATTGGAATCAAGAATTGTTGAACAAGGTTATAAAGTGGGAATAAAATATATAGCTAAAGCTAAAAGCCTATGAATCTTTGCCAACAATTAAGTAGCTATTATTGATTTTAGGTTCATGTTATCAAGGGTCCCTCAGTTGCAGCAAAACTACGATCACATGTTACAGATTATGTTGCACTTGCTCGTACCAGACTTGCAGACCTCAAGGTGGGCAAAAGATCTCAAAATACAATAGTTTTCTTGTTTGTATGGAATAGCTAAGCTAAATCCTTTACGAGCCAAGTGGCTCATTGAGCCGGTACTCATTTCCAGTTTCTGCAGTGTTAAGTGGATGAGAGTCTTTGACTTCCCCTCGACGGGACACTAACCCATCACAGGTTAGCTCCCAGCAGACGCTGGTACTCATTTACCTACCCCGGAAGTATGGAAAACTGAGTTAGTTTAAGCGGGAAAGAAGATCACACGAATGTCCAAATCTCGGCAGAGCCGGGATCTAACCGGGGACCTTGTGGTCGGAAGACAGAGATCTTACCAACTGCGCCAGCTACGCCTACCCAAATATATAATTTACTAAAAACAACATTGTCTGGGGTACAGGAAAAAAGGTAATTTTGAGAAAATATATTGCAGTGGATCAGTGATTGGGTACAACGCAACTCAGTTGCTGCAAATACCGGGTTGTTAATATTTTTATTCAGTTTACATTTGCAGGACTTTCAAGGTAGTTTTCAAGAACGTGCAGCTATAGTATTATTTCAAACACACAACTATACCTACTATCTTTCAGTAATTCTATCATTTGAGAAACTCCATGTTTGAAAAATTAAATGAAAAATAACGTAAAAACCAACGACTCCATAAAAATTGTGTTAAAAGCAGTGCAAACTATTTCTATGTCAGCTTTTGTAAAAACATTAACTTATGGGAAAGATATGATAAAATAAAAATAGTTTACATCAATATCGAAAATACTGGTGATGTGCTTATGTAGCAATCATTTGTTTAACAAGTCAAATATTTTTAAATTATTTTTTTAAAATATGTATTTAGTGAGGCGTTTTTGCAATAACAAAAAATTTTGATGGCAGAGCTCCAAACTCTTTTACGAATGATCGAAGCTGAATTAATAAATAACAAGACACTGCACACACGGCGTACACTGGGTTGCCTGTGTTCCTGAACAAAATAAAAATGATTTTTTTTTTGACACAGTGGAGAAGCGTTTACAGTTTCCTGGCTGCACGAGTCTAACTTTAGGTAACGATTTTTTTTTAATTTGGTGTTATAAGTTTGCAAAGTTATAGAACTCTACTCAGTGAATACAGGTAAAACAGGTGCTATATTTATAATATACGTCTGAAAAACAACGTCTGGATCAACACAAAATGCAATTTTTTTTCTCAGCGAAGATAGACGCTTTTGTTGTACCTTTCCGAGGTAATGAAAAGTTTTTGGCGTCTTTATTTTCTCCATAAATTGGGATTAATAGTAAAACAAGCAAATATTTTTAAAACCTTTGACGACTTTGTTTACGAGAATTGGGAATTTCAGTTTTTGAAAGTCAAGCGATGTGATGTAACAAGTTTTTATTTTATAAATCAATTTCAACTCTACAGTCGACATAGAAAACAGGATAGGAATAATTCTCTGGTTCAACCTTACATTTAAGTTATTTCTGTCCATAACTTTCGCTCCAAATACAAATTGCGTTTACTGAATTATCCACTATTGATATCTAAACGCGAGTCAAACTTTTAAAATGCCTTTCTATTTCTTTTATGTAACTATAAAAGTTATGAAAATAACAAAAGAACGAAACGAGAAACAACTACAATTAAAAAATTACCTTTATTCAATTTTGTAAGCAACTTTGTTCCATTTGCTGAGCTTCAAAAGTAAAGATTTGCGAACATTACAGTAGTCTTACAGCAAATATTCCGTAACGACGGATTCTGAAAATTTTTCTTGACCGTTTGCCAAAGTGAGTTTCGAGCGAATGAGTGTGCGAATCCATATTTGGTAAAGTTAACAACCCTCTTTTACTCAACCCGTAATATAGTTGGTTATCGCCTAAAATTCAAGGAATCCCAGGCATTGAACAGGATATCCAAAAACTCAAGGAATCCTAGGCCTTGAATGGAAAGTCTGAAAATTTAAGGAATCCAAGGCCTTGAACGGAAAACCAGAAAACTTAAGAATATACGGGTTTTTACGTTGTAAATAGAGATGACTTTTCCTTTTACGAAAAGCTACCATAAAAAGCATCAATCTTTTCAACATTACTTAGTAGTTACTACTTAAGATAGACGTGGTAATCATAATAAAAACTTGAGTTGTAAAACTAGACGTTGAGTCAGGAGATACAATGTGAACAATCGAACCATAGAAAGTGTGATAAGGCATAGTGCATTTCATGGTTCAATATGAAGAAACTAGGAGTTAAAATGTAAAGAGATTACTAACTTTGTATTCTAGAAGTTTTTTGCTCATCTAATTCTGCTAAAACCTCAACTGTAAACTGTCTCAAAGTCTTGAAAAGTTTCTCCATGTTGCTAAGTCCTCCTTCGTCACTCGAAGAGTTAGCTGTATGGATTGAATAATGAAAACATTCTATGTTTGATAATAATAATAATGGAAACTTTATTTAAGAATAGCCTTAATAATAATAATAATAATGGAAACTTTATTTGCTTATTAATACAGTTGTAAATCTCACTACATATAGGCAATAAAC
>JAOBBB020053230.1:0-14477 GCA_025331005.2 Zoanthus gigantus
CTCAAATTTGTTCAATGAAAAGTATGGGCTCAGGTTGGGAGAATTTAAAAATACAACTGGCACTGAAAGGGTTAAAACCATTACCAGCTACTGTAACCTGATTTTTTCTTTTTTAAGCAAAGGGTACAGTATATCATAAAAGTTTTAATTTGTGGCAATCATCTGCCACTATATAAACATTTTATGAGCATAGATTGATTAAGACAGAGGAAAACATATATTAAACAAAGGAAAGGTAATTTTAAATTTATTATATGAATTATGTTAAGATTATTTACTAGCTCTGAGATCATATAAAAATTAAAATGAGGCTTGAAAAATCAGAAATAAATCTGGGTCATTTAATTTAGTTATACATTTGAAAAACAGAACACTTTAATTAACTCTTTGATAATTTTTTTTGAATATACATGTATCATTGGTCAAAAGTGTTTTATTTTTGCTCTCTAAAACTCAAACATTTAAAATTCCCTCGGGGGATGGGGTGGGATGAAAATGCCAACTACATATTCATGCCACTTACTCAAAATTTATTATTAAAAGAGTTGTGCCTTTTGTTTGTTGTTATATAAGAGATGAATCAGCCTCAGCTACTTTTGTCCTACGAGAGAACCAAGAACAAAATGGACCGTTACAAGAGTGGATTCCTTTCCATGTTTTAGATGAAAATGATAATGAATTTGAACTTCGAAATAACCAGGTAGGCTGCAGTTATTGGTGGAATTTTTTTCTTAGCTATCAGGTATTACCAAAGATTCCTAGACTCATCATTGGTTTTTGTTACTGAATGCAGGAAAATCCTAAATTTGGCTTTCCTTCAGGCACATCAGTTTTGCGGTGATTTTTTAAACTTATTAGAATACTAAGGCATTTTTCAAACCCTTATGTTGTTTCTGTCAAAAGAAGCCAGTGTTCATCAGATTTCAAATAAAAATCTGATCATTTGAAACAAAAGAAAACACCACTTCAGTTCATTTTCGTACATTAGAGGTCTGACTTGGGCACGTAAATGTCAGGATCACAAGTACTCTATATGAAATTCATTGCCCAGTTTCAGTATTCCAGCATCACACATGCCCTTAAGGAAAATAACCCACCAATCTGAATGACCCTTTCTGAAACTTAACAACTACCTTTCTTCAATCATTTGGTTTGTTTAGCGAAAGCCATTAAATAAGCTGAATAACGTGACGAAAGAACAGGTTTATTAACTATATACATATAAACAACTGTAGTCATAAGATGGCAGATTAACAATGACAACTAAAACAGACGGGCATTGCTCATCTATGTGCACACATGTCTAACTTACAAATGTTTTCCCAAGATGAACATTTAGATTTGAGGGAAACAATGTTTCCAGAGGAAGCAGTCATTAAGTGTTTTGTTATATACTGTAGCATAAATAAAATAAACCACAATTATTAAAACAAAACAAATTTTTTACAAGAATGAGAGTGCAGATACAGTACAAACGTACAGCAGTCCTTGTGGTGTTTTGATTGTTTATTGAGCTTTTTAATACAAGAATTTATCCAATTTAATCTTCTGTAGGATGAGCAAAACGTTTCTTTGGGGCTCCATTTTGGTTTTGAATGAAAACAGTCAAAATTGCAAAAACATACTTTTAGTACATACTGTACGTATGTGCAACCACCAATTTTCTTCCTGAATTTTCCTGTTCTCAAACTTGACAGCGCAACAGCCATGTCCACCAGCTGGTCAACAATTCTTGAGATGTTGACCAGCCAGGAAACATTTACAAATTTGAAGTCATCCACATGACCTTGATTTAGCCAATGAGAGCATGCATTCGAGTCGAAAACTCACTAGCCATATGGCAATATCCACTTAATGACTGCTCACAATGGAAACATCTGTTTTGTTTCTCGAGGAGCTCAATATTGAGATTCAAATGAAACAAAACAAATGTTTCCTGAGGGAACAATCATTAAGTGTATTGTTATAGCATAAGCAAAATAAACCACAATTATCAAAATTACCCACTCTCTCTCTCAGCTGGTCAACAGCTTTCGAGATGTTAGCCAGCTGGGGAACATTGGTTTTGAACTCATCCAGGTGACCTCGACTTAGCCAATGAGAGCAGCATACATTTGAGTCGAACATGCACTAACTACATGTATATATTATTTAACAAGAGTTAATGTAGTATGGAAAAAGTCTATATGTAGATTCGGTTTATATTCTGATAATAAAGCTTGGTTGTTGTAATTACTTACTATACACCATTAAGGATAAAATTGGTGGGTTTCAGTTGCACAAGAGAGTTTCTGAATGCATGAAAGCAATGGATATTCTAGAGAAAATTCAACAAGGCAGTTGTCCAAGAAGTCTAATGCAAGACACAATTGACCTAAGCCAGCTGAAGGTACCGTAACGGGTGTAATTAAAACATGAGCCCAAGCAAGCACATGCCTCAACTTGTGGACCAGCACCTCATAGCTTACCCTGATTTTTGTATGAAAAATATTTTTTATACTTTCAGTTTTTTTCTCAGATTTAGTTTAAGCTTAGGACTAGTTGCTGTATAAATGTTGTTTAAGAATGCTTTTAAGAACTTCATTTAAATTTTCAAAGTTAGGCCTAATTTTGGAACTTAAAAAGCCAAAATCAAAACTTCTATAATTAAAAACTTTTGATTGAAACATGCTATAATTTGAACACGTGTAATTTAAATTTGATTTAAGTTAACAAACTTTTACTCTAATAAATATTTCAGAAATATAGTTTTTAAAGCACGAAAAAGTTTGTGAGCAATTAACATATGGCCATTTTTCAATAAATTGTTTTCTAAAGTTGCCTTATTTCAAATCAAATTTACTACAAAACTGTTTAGTCTATACAAACGATTTAAACATTAATGCCTTATAATGGCAGAATTTATACTAGAGATGTCAATGTCATCTCAGACAACTTTGACGTCTGGTATTGTATATAAATAAGAAGTAAGGAGGGCGACTTTAATATGACATCCACACGTCTTAACCATCTTTTGTTAAGGATGTCCAAATCATGTCCTTAGCAGGCAACATTCCTTTCCCAGACAAGTAAGCAATATAGCATAAAAATGACACAACCAAAACTGAACGGCTTTGGTACTTGTGAAAGTTGAGTGAAACGACGAATCTACATGACTGAGGTTTCTGTTTGCCTCAACATTTTACGGTCAGTTAGTTTTTGGAGTTTAGGATGTCGCTCCATGATCACAAATTAATATCCTTACTGACGCTGTTTGTTAAGGTCTTCTTTGACGTCTTTTAGTATAAATGCAGCCATTATCTTAAAGATAAATTTTCACAAAAACAGGCTGGGGTGGGCCGCATTTGCCTACCACAAACAGAAAGGTGCAGCCCCTGACCCTGGGCCGCGCAAGCACTGCTTGTAGAATGATGGGAAACCTGATGAGCCGCTTGGGGTTAGGGTGGGGACTTGGACTGTTGGCAGTATGAGTGGGATTCGGATTATTTACGCCAAAAAATGATTGATTTTGTATGGAAAAACAATGAAAGACTAAAATGAAGAGTTGAAGTGATGCGTGGCCTTTTCTGGACCCAGACTTAGCAACTCCCTGTCATCTTCGTTTGGCGTGGCCGACGCGGGTACTTTAAAGCACGTTTTTGTGGCGAAAATATGAAGGAATCGAAAACTTTTTTTTGAATACTGTTCTAAGCATTCTTGAAATACCAAAACCGAAAAAAAAAATTGGCCATATAGATACTTTACGAGGAGAGAAGGGAATTAAGTAGGGTACACATAAAGATTAGAAAAGAAAAATAAACACACAAGTAATGTACAAGATCATATTGTAATCTGAAATATCATAACTGTTATACGAAGTTTAAACAGTGCAGTGCTGGAAATGTATTCTTTTCTAAATTACAGATAAAGCGAAATATAAGAAATTAAACGCCTGTAAAACTAATTATAAATGACTGGTTGCGCCTGGACCCACGTTTTAATGACACCTAACTGTAAGTCACTGACCAGGAAATTAAATTTATTAGGTTTAATTTTCAATCTGCATCGCAGTTTAGACCGCTTATCATCAAGTGCCTAAAACACATGATGTCATCTTATATATATATATATATCTCTGGTCCCGTTTTTTCATATATATATATATATGTATGTATGTATATATGTATGTATGTATGTATGTATGTATGTATGTAAAGCTTTTTTCTTTCCCATCTTCTGTTTTCGTTTTTAAATTTAAGTACTACTTTGAAAAGTGTTTAGATTACCCACATGAAAATGCAGTATCTTTAACCATTTTGCTTTGCTCCTGAAACATTGTTGGTAGTAACAGTGCTTGTCCCTTGTTTTCTTCCATCCCCAACTCTTATATTGCTAAGTTTATTCGTTGACCAGATTCGTTTGCCTCGCATTTTCTTTGGTTAACTTGATACGTGTAATTTTCCTTTTTGTTTGTATGAAGGGACGACTTGACTTGAATAAGGCAGCCATTATGGGCCATTCGTTTGGTGCAGCTACAGCCTTTGATACATCCGCAAAAGACAGTAGATTTAGGTACAGTAAGTTATATATATTTATATCTAAGTTTCATGCCGCATGGCAATTATCAGGCAACTGACAGTTCAAATTCATTTATTCATTTATAAAAAAGAGAAGTTAAGGGTGTAACATTACGTGACGGAATTTAGAATATGATTTATACATTCTTTTATCGAGTAAAATTTTTTATGTCCTTTCATGATAAGGAGTTTTTCTTCAAGACACAGACTGTACAGCTGTAGCTCATTCTCACGGTGTGGCGATTAAAAAGCGTGTTCAGTTATTAGTTTTTGCGGTTTTACTGAAAGGTGGATTGTACCAAATATCATTACGATTTCATTTAACAAACTCACCAGGATAAAATTATTTATAAAAGGTAAAAATTATTAAAAACTATTTACAATTAAAAACAAACGTTTTCAAGCTCATCTTCAGGTTAAAATATGAATAGCTAAAAAGAAAACTGCAGTTTATATTCTGTTTTCAAGTGATCATGTGATACCTATGGGGAACAGAGACAGAGCGAAAGCTTTAACTTTTTTGTTCAGATTTGGGCGTAGTTTGCAATTAAAAGTGCTTCAACAATACTGCGTAAAGTCCAGGATTGAATTGAATAGAGACAATAAATTTCCATGTGAAAAAATGTTCTGGATGTGAGTAAAGGTGTCTGGCTGGTTCGGAGAGTTTTGAATTATCTAGATGTTCATCAGTGCGGGACTGTATATTAAGAGAGGTTTCGCCAACATACTCATTGTTACAAGATCATGTGCCTACGTGAACCACTTGGGCAGTTGTTGGCTCCGGTCTTTGAGTTTAAAGAGAGAACATATTTTCTTTGTTTGTAAGAAGATAGAAAATTATTTCTTAATAATTTTTATAAAAACTGTGGTTACTTGGTAGGTTACTTTTCCACATCACAGGTGCGGCATCTGCCTCGATGTTTGGACGTTTCCTTTTGGTAAGGAGTTTTACCTGCATCAATACCAACAGCCAATACTTTTCATCAATTCAGAAAACTTTCATAAGTGGAGATCAAACGTGGAGCCTCTAAAACAACTAGTAGATAGAAACAAAGGTGAGCTAAAATTCCATCGAGTATCTTTTTGTTTTATAATAGTAATAGACGTTTTAGAATTTAACTAATGCAAAAGTTATTTGCATGAAGCAGGGTCGAAATATCTCACCTAAAATTTTCCTGGTAAAAAAATGCTTTATCTTGATTGGCTATCTTATCCTAGAAAAGCAATGCCTCAAAGAAATGTTGTGTCTTTCTGAAACAGCATCCCTACTAGAAAGGTTATGCCTCCAAGAAATGCTCTTCCTCTTTGAAAAGTTATTTTTGCTAGAAAGTCGTGCCGCCAAGAAATGCTCTTTTTCCTTGAAATGACATCTCTGTTAGAGAGGCCATGCCTCCAAGAAATGTTCTTCCTCTTTGAAATAGCATCTCTGGTAGAAAGGTTATTGCGCCTAGAAAAGCCTCCAAGAAATCCGTTTCTTCCTGGAAATGTTGTTCCTGCTTCCTCCTAGAAAGGCTCTTCCTCAAATAGAAAGGCTAACCCTCTCAGACTAGCTACCTTCCTAGAATGATCGTATTTCTCCAAGCATTACAAAGCTATCCTTACTTGAAACATTATTTCTCCTAGAAAAACCGGGTTACATTTAGTTTTCAATAGTACATCATCAGGGGAAAACATTTACTTTTTCACACTATGTATTTATCCATGAAATAAAACATGCCCAGTGATTAAGATATCGATAGTTTGCTTAGGAGAACTCTGTATCAGATGAAAAGATTAGCTGGTTTCCAAGAAGCTGTTTTTTTGATGTCTCAACAACAGAGTTCATAATCAATGGCTGGGGTCACCATTTTTTGAAGGTCAACATCGCGATTGGTAGTTTGGACATTCAGGCAGAGCAGAAGGCACATAACCTTGGCGTGTAGGTTGATAATCATCTATGAGTGACTTGCTACTCACTACTTCTGGAGTTACTGGAATAGATATCTGAACAGACGTAACTAGAATGCTGCTGAAAAAAAATAGCAAAACAGTTACTGTTCATCAGCAGGATACCTTAAAATTGTGTGCAATTCTACAACTGTTTCGGCTCTATTAAAAAAGAAAGCATTCTAGCATTCTATCTGCTGTTATTATTCTAGCATTTACATTTATTGAAAGCTCCTGGAAATATGAAATTTTCTTCCAGGGCCCTGGAAAACGCCTGGAAACATATTATAATTTCCCTGTACTCCTGGAAAACTCCAAGAATCTTGTGGGAATTTTTTCATCAGTTTTTTAAAAATATCAAAACCCGCAGAAGTATCTGACACATATTGCAATTTTCTCTAGATTATCTTTAACAGTTTGGTATCCATATTCACTGTAATTACGTTTTTTACTATATTTTAGATATTTTGAACCTGGAAAATTTTGACGACTGATTACATGTTTCTTTTCTAGATAACTTAACTCTTATAGCAATAAGGTATGGATCTCTTATTGAAATATTTGAAATGAAGAAGTTTGTGAAATTTAGATTTAGTATCGGTTGCTTGAAAATAACTGTTGTTTTCTTTGTAGAGGAACAGGACACATGAATCAGTGCGACATTCCTAGTGTATTACCAGACGTTTTGTTGAGTGTGATCAAAATGGACAGCACTTTAGATCAAGAAACGGCTATACGACTAAATAAAAAAGCTATATGGGCATTCTTGCAGCGCCATTTAGGTAAAGTTTATTGATTTTACTTTTATTAGTTTTATCTTAAACGCAATCCTTGTCTATTTTCAGCAGCATGATTGATGAAGCAGTCGTACAGTAGCCTAAATCACACCAGTTGGAGTCATTAATACATTTTGGTCCGCTAACAGAATCAAACACCAATGTCATTATGTAGGGTTCGGAACAAATCTTGAAAACCCCAAAGTGCTGGTGAATTTTCTAAATCTAGCTCTGAAAAATAATGAAAACTATTTAGGAAGGAGCGAAATGGGAAAGTTGAATATTTTGTTCTTTTCTTTCCCATATGAAAATGATCTTGATCGACTTTTCTGAACTTCAGTGACCGTAATATCTTTTGGAGAATAGGAACAAACTAAATCTTTTGTTCCATTAGTTAACACATAAAGCAGCCTAAACCAAGCTCCGTACAGTAGTATTAGCCAATATCAAAAATGCTATGATACTCTTTGTTTGTCTACCCAAAAGTTTGCATAAGCAGTTTTTCGGGTAGTGACGAGGGCACGATAATTTGAAGGAGAACTGAACCCTAAAATTGACTTTTGATCGTTTGAACATTTAGGCATAGTAGAACAATTATACGAAGTTCTTTTAAGCTGTTAGCCGAGCAGTTCAGAAAAATTTGATGTTTTGTAACAAATCGACAAGATTTGATCGGCGGCTCAGTATGTGATGTCAGCGGTTGTTTATAACGCCATATTTAAGCCCTGAATATCATAACCGACGTCATATCATACCGCTGACAATCTCATTAGCGACCGCGTTATCAAACTTTTTCTAGAGAGTTTTCTTAGTTTCAATATTTAATTTCTCAATGTAATTTAACTTTAATTTAAAAAACAACTTTACAGAGTTTATCTACTATACCAATAGATTCAAACAAAAATAGGTTAGTTTTAGCATTCAGTTCTCGTTTAAGCGTTGGTAGAACACGACTTCGTTTTCTTTTTACTTTTCGAGTGTCCTCGTCGCTTCTTATGTGTTTTGGTAATCACTGTACAGAGGTTGGTTTAGTCTGTGATACAACAAAATGTTTAGTTATTCCAAATGTCGAGTGTTAAATTATCATTAGGACTGTTTTTATCATAGATTTGGAGTGTTTTTATTTTAGGTCGAATGAACGCAACATTTTAAAAGCCCTGTCGACCTGCCAAGCATTTTGGGGTCATAATTTCATTTAAGAAATAAAACATGTTTTCCGTGCCTTCATATTCTGATGAAAACCGAGGCGAACGTTTGGGAGAATTCGAGAGCAGATCAGTGAAAACCCAAGACCCAGTCGAGGATTTTCACCTGCTCGAGAATTCTCACAAACTTTGCGGAGGTTTTCAACAGGCTATGGAGGCACGGACATGTTTTATTTCTTTTATAAGATTATTATTTTCAAGGTTAACAAAAAGAAAGACGATATACGAAGCGCATACTGTAAATTCTCACAACTCGGAGACAGTCAAACCAAATTGCTCACGCCATTTTCGTGCTTCATAGCGCTATGAAAACACACTTGTAGACCAATCAAAACGCACTTACTACCCAAATTATTTTATAAAAGTCTTTCTTTTTAAAAATTTCAAAGGTAGACATTGTATCCGTTTGGATCCTGTTTACCTGCAGCATCATTTGGAGAACCTCTCTGTTCTGATGCAAGTGTTAGAAATATTGATAGCATTGGGACTACAGCCCGTGATACAGCGACTTGCCTGAAACAACGACAAGTCACGTGATTCATCGAGCCCAATTTAATATCACAAGTGGACTGCACTTTTATTGTTCCCTGATTGAAACCAAAAAATAGTTATATCACTCTTTAGTCCCATTATAATTTATGAATGCAGGATTCATTTCTACTGTAAAGTTTTGTTTATAATTTACCTCAACTCATCATCCTTCCTTCCTTCCAACCGCAATGATTTCTTGTTTCTGTTACAGAGTTATAGTAATAAATCTTTAATGACAACTCCCAATGAGTTTTTTCCATTGTCATATAAATGCAAACATAGTATCAGCATTTTGAAGTCTTAGATAGTCTGCAACAGCGGATCAAATATATCAGTATTAAATGCCCTCGTTGAGTAATTACACAGTTGACAGACCACAAGTGCGTGGGTTATTTTAATTTGTTCGGTATAATATCGAGAGAATAGGCCTACGATTTAACGTCCTTATCCGAGAAGACGCGAAGGTCTAACCATTTATAGATCTTAGAGCAAAGGCAGCACCTTCTCCTCGATTATTTAAAGACCCTGAGTGTTGGTCCGGCCGGGAATCGAACTCAAGCCTCCTGCGCGATAGACTCAAATGAAAGGACAGAAAACAAATATATGGGGAGACATTTTGTTAGATACAGCTATCTTTAGGTTCGTTAAAATTTGTAAATAGCTCACTGAGCGTTTAACAGAGTAACATTTATTAAACCGCTGTTATTTTGTCGTAGAAATTGGAAGCCCAGCTAAGTACGAACCATTAATTGATGGAGGAGACGGCTCACAGGAACATATCATCTTCGGCCCGTTGTCAGACCCCTAAAAAGGGAGAATTTCCAAGTTTATCATCCATGTCAAACTAGATAATTTAGACTTTTGATGCTAGATTTTAATCAAAGGTAGTTTTTTGCCGAGGCATGAAGTGCAATGTGAGTTAATTATTTCTAAAACTATTGAACCCACAGCGACTGAAACGAAATGAAGCGAGACCAAAATCTACAGTTGCTGGCCCAGGGGGGTACTCGAAGTATACATGCATGACAGGGAGTCCAACGTGTTTTTTTGGGTTTGCAGTATGAAGCTCCGTCGGACACCCCATCATGTATACTTCGAGTACCCCCCTGGAATTTCTGGTCGCCTTTTAGCACGAACAAACAAGTTGCAGTATGATTTGCAAATTGGTTCAAAGTAAAATGTAAAATACTAACAATATGCTCCTTTTTTACGGCAATTTAAAAAAGCTGTCATAGCAACATTGTAGTTTTACACAGAAAAATTCGAACTCTCTTGACAAAACTAAAAATTAATTTATCTATGATCACATTAAAACATGCAAACAAATCAATGGCTTGTTAAATGCAAAATTGTTACTGAAAGAGGACAAAATACTGTTGTCTCAAGACTTGTTGTAGTGTAATTGTAACAGATGATGTGATATTATTTGGCATAAACAGGAGTTTTACTCTAACTGCAATTTGTATAATTTTAATATATCGGTCATTAAAGAGAACCTCGGCTGTTTAACAATATCAATCTCGAATAAAAGTTTTCCTCAACTTGTGTCTACATTGATCAGCTAAAATTTGATAATTCTCTATATATAATTCATGATTTGTTTTGTTATTGAAATTCCTGCGGCCCGCCATTTTGAAATGTGACGTATTGCGTTGTAGTGTTAGACTCCCACTCGTTCATTGCTATTGATTTTATCAAGAGTAGAGACTGGCACTACAACGCACAGACGTTACATTTCAAGATGGCGGCCCGCAGAAAAATTAATGATCAAAACAAATTGCTCGGCGTGAACTATATACAGATAATTATCAAATTTGAGCTGCTGATCTAGACACAAGTTGAGGAAAACTCTAATTTGAGATTAATATTGTTGGACAGACGAGTTTCCCTTTAATAAATGTTAAATTAAAATTGTTTGAAACCCATCTTATTTCTCTGTCATCAAATTTTCGACGATTTGGAGGTATGGGGGCTCTTTGATGATCAAGAGAATATTTGTCACCTCCGAAATATTCAAAGGAATTAGTTTTTAAACAAGTTCTTGAATCAAGTATAATGAGAATCATGGTCCAGTTGTGTTTATACATACGTAAAATGCTTGCAAATAAGCCCTAACATGAATTGAATTTAGTTTACAATTCGAAAAAAAAAATGGTTTTCGTTTAAAGTATTCCTAACCCAATTTTTTTTTTCGCCAAAATGAATTTACTTACTGTTTAAAGTAATTGTGCTAAAACAATTTTGAATTTAGTTGAATCCTCAATTTTTTATGGCACGCCGATAAGTCGAAAATTGCTAAAAATAGGCGCCATATTGTTTCGCAACCGAGTTCTGGGGAGAATGGGTCCAGCGGCTTTTGTGACGTCTACCTACAGGCGGCCAATTCAAACGCTCACTCGGTCCAGCAGGCAAACGAAGTTACCTATCTTTTTATTTTTTATGTAGTAGAGCGAGGACGCATGATGAATGTACGACAAAAATCGTCCTAGAGCTCAACTAAAGAGAAATAAATACCACAATATACTCAAGGTAAGAAAAATACATTTATATTATTGTGTAATTTGGGGACTGTCTGTTATAAAAGAAAACAATTCTGGTAGTAAATTCCGTTAGGAGCAACCGCTGGATATAAAGTGCGAATGACGTAATTTTGAACTGTTTGAGACAGCTCTTGACGTGAGTGCATTTTGAAGCTGGTTTAATCGCCGTGTAAACATGGGAGCGCAAGATTCAGTGCGACAACATTCAAAAGGAGAAGATAGAAATCGTTTGATTGGTCCCTGTTGTCCTATTTCTTGAAGGATATTAGTTGTCTCTAGATAAAAGGCATTTCAGTAACCGGGTTTTGTGTCATGCAAAATTAATTTGAACATTTGAGCAAGCAGGCGTGTATTCAGCCAGTTTTTGTGGTAAGCCAACGGCTTTCTAACTTTGTTACCGAAAAATCGGATATCGCGTTTGACCAACCACTCAGAGGCCAGAACTCAATCACGTGACAGAAGTCGAAAAAAATAGCCCAACCTTCATGGCTTACCACATGTACGCGTCGCTTACCTATTTTTTCTGGTAAGCCCGAATAGACCATTTCACAGTTCCTGAAAGGTAACCAAGCTTCTACATGGAACCGAGACGAAGGTTGACCTCGCACATTTAAAGAAGTAGAAATAATAGACATGCTAATAAGTTTCTTTCTGATGATAATTATTTCCACATCACTAACTGTGCCCGGTCAACCTTCGCCTCGGTTTCATGTAAAGGCTTGGTTACCTTTCAGGAACTGTGAAATGGTCTATTAAAGCCCTTTAAACAAACGACTCAAATAAAATCAATTGAATACAAAGTAATCAATCGTCTCTTGTTAAACGCAAATAAGGATGGCAAAGATTGAAAATTCAAGCATATTAATTCTTAATTTCATTTGAATGCATGAAAATTGATGAAAACGCGACTGTTGGAATATACTTTATGCCAGTATGGCAATTAGGGTTAGAGTCTCCCTAAGATGGTGGTATATGCTTACTTGTTAGGGAGACTATATGGTATACTGGTATGAAGTATATACCCCGTATAGGGTTAGAGTCTCCCTATGATGGTGGTATATCAGTTACTTGTTAGGGAGACAATATGGAGGGCAACTATATGGCGTACTGGCATGAAGTATATACCCAACTGTTCCGGTCAAACGGCAAGACACTCTTATGAGTTGTACTTGTAGAGAACGCAAATTAATCCGGCATGTCTGTGCTCGCGGGCTCACTCTTGATGTTGTCCTAGTTTTCTGTACGGTCAGTGGCTATCCTAAAATGCCTCGACTTCATGTCACATTGGCGCACTTGTGACTAATGTTGATTAGCGAAGTTTTGTCGTTGTTATTAGGGACTTTACTTAACGACGACGGCGACTCCGACAATGACGGCAAAGAACAATAGTAAATACAATAACTGCACGTTAGAATGCACCGAGTTCGGCATCTGCACGTAGTTGTCGCTAAAATTACGTGAAAAGACCTTTTAGAGCTGTCGAGAGTACGAGGACGCAACAGAAAAAACTTTCTCTGTATTTTTTTAGCTCCATGGAGAAACACTTTATCATTCTTCTATTCACAAAGTTTAAGGAAAAGAAACAAAACTCTAATAACCCGCACAATGTAGTAAAGGCCGAACTAGAAATGTGAGTTTTTCTGAACCGTCGTTGTTCGCGTACCCGTCCTCTCAGTGATGGGAGACAGGCCGGTAACCACCATATTATTTTCTGGTCAAAAGCAGAATTTACTAATGAGAGTCCCGGGCAATGTTTCTATAAAGCTGTTCGGTTTACTTAGCTACAACACACCTCGCTAACATATTTTATAAGAAACAATAACAAAAACAGGACCGGACCTAAACTACTAAATCGTTCGTAGCTGTCACTATCACTCGTAAACAACATCATTATTCGTAACTGTCATACTCACCCGTAACTGTTATCTTCACTCGCAATTGTCACCATAACTTGTAACCGTCATCATCACTCGTCACTGTTATCTTGAACGCAACTGTCACCATAATTGGTAACTGTTATCATCGGCTCGCAACTATCATCATCACTCGCAACTATCCTTCACTCGTAACTATCATCACTCGTAACTGTACTAATCACTGAACTGTTATCACTCGTAACTGTCACATTTTGTCTAAAAATCAAAACGTTAAGTTAATCAGTAATAAATCAATTTATATTTTGAGGTTAATGCGAATAAACAGGGTCTGAAAACGATCATTTCAATTTTTGCCCAGAAAATAGTTTACATCTCCCTCTGTACCACCTTGGATCCTCATACAAAATTTTCTAATTAATAAAAAGATAGCCTAAAAATTACCCAGAATTGAAAACATGATAATCTTCAGCACACCCGAAGATAGGAATGAAAGGAAGAACATTCAACTACATACTTCTTTATGAGAAAGCGTAAATTGAACATGCTAAGATACCCGAGGATGAGAATTAAGGGAGAAAAACTTTTTGTTGCGTAGACTGCAAAATGAGAATCATTGAAATTTCTCGGCAATGTTCATCATAACACCAAAAAATGTGAATTTTAAAGTTAAAATAGCAACTACGTGTTTAAGGATATAAAATCGAAATCCAAAACATATCTTCGTTCATATTGGATATTCCCACTCACAGCAACTACGATTTTTGATACAAAACTGAAAAAGGTAAACCACCTAAACTTAAACCACCTAAACTATCATATTCATTAACCTTACTTCAAGATTGAAGAACTTTTACTCTTATTACGACAAAGCAATTTATAAAGAAAGAGTTGCAAATGTTCAGGAATTCAAATGAATTTTTTCAAAACATTTTTGAAACTTTTTTTTTTAATTTTCAAAATTGTTACCGATGTAACATTCCTCAAATGAACACGAAGTCTCTCATGATTACACGTTTAGTTCTCTAAATTCAAACAGAGCTATTGAAACTCGTAAATAAACAAAAAG